>JAUDYJ010000001.1:2282930-2297920 GCA_030761175.1 Masticophis lateralis | reverse complement strand
GGATGGAAGGAAGGAAGGAAGGAAGAAAAAGAAAGAAAGAAAGAAAGAAAAGGGATGATGGGATGGAAGGTCATCTATTCCAATCCTCCGCTCAAGCAGGGAGAACCCATACCATTTCAGACAGGTGACTGTCCAGTCTCTTTGATCTGTCCCCCCCCTTCAGAGACCCACAAAAACACAGCCAGCCGAGGGTTAAGAATCACTTGGCACACTCCGCAGTTCTTATCTCAACCTTGGCAGCGATATGCACACCGTCTGCCAAGGACTTTATTGGTTTACACAAACAAGAAAATCACCTACGTAGCTTTGCCGTTCATCCAGCTTCCAAGACTACGAGGTTGCTCCGTTTGTTTAGCTTTGTTCGTCACGAACTTCGTGACCCACCGTACTGTCTTATATAGATATGTTTCTGGGTGTGGTCCAGTGAGTCATTGATCCTGTGACTCCAATCCAATGACTCAGGATTTCCTCATACGCCGCAGCTGCAGTACCCTTTTCTCTCGCCTTCTTTGGCGTGCGTCCAGGAATGACGTCTCTCCCTCACTCTCATCTGAGACACCTGTTTCCCCACTACTTGGCTCTCTTTCAGCTGGCACCTGAGCCGGTGCCAGAGGGGGAGGGCTGGGAGATCTGGCTGGCTCCTCTTCCTCCTGCTCAGAGCTGCCTTCCTCCAAAGGGATAGGCTCAGAGGACGGGGCCACAACACTCTTCTTAAAAGTCTCCAGGGATGAGAGTGGACAGCCATTTATTCTTTTATTTTTATTTTTATTTGATTTATATGCCGCCCTTCTCCAGAGACTCAGGGCGGCTTACAATGCGTTAAGCAATAGCCTTCATACTTTTGTATATATTTATACAAAGTCAGCTTATTGCCCCCACAAACTGGGTCCTCAATTGACCTACCTTAGAAAGGATGGAAGGCTGAGTCAACCTTGAGCCTGGGGAGATTCGAACTTACAGTAATTGCAGGCAGCTGGAGTTAATCACAATTCATTAGTCTGCTGAGCCACCAGGTTCATTCTTCCTTCTTTCCTTCTTTCATTCCTTCCTTCCTTCCTTCCTTCCTTCCTTCTTCCCTCCCTCCCTTCCATTTTTCCCTTCATTTCCCTTTCTTTCTTTTCTTCCTTCCTTCATTATTTCATTCCTTCCTTCCTTCCTTCTTTCCTTCTTTCCTTCCTTCCTTCTTTCTTTCCTCCCTCCCTCCCTTCCATTTTTCCCTTCATTTCCCTTTCTTTCTTTTCTTCCTTCATTCTTTCATTTCTTCCTTCCTTCTTTCCTCCCTCCCTTCCATTTTTCCCTTCATTTCCCTTTCTTTCTTTCTTTTTTTTAAAATTTGATTTATATGCCGCCCTTCTCCAGAGACTCAAGGCGGCTTACAATGCGTTAAGCAACAGCCTTCATACTTCTGTATATTTATCCAAAGTCAGCTTATTGCCCCCACAATCTAGGTCCTCATTTGACCTACCTTAGAAAGGATGGAAGGCTGAGTCAACCTTGAGCCTGGCGAGATTCGAACTTACAGTAATTGCAGACAGCTGGTGTTAATTACAATGCTTTTAGTGTGCTGAGCTACCAGGCCCTGTGAGCCTTCGAGCACCGATGATGTTGAATGAATGAAAAGCCCGCAAGAAAACTACCAAGCTCAGAGAGCACCAAGGACCTCACAGTCCTCCTTTTCCTCCTCCTCCTCCTCCCACTCCTTTCTAGCACTGATGATGTTACCTACTTGGGCCATGAAACATCTGTGAGAAAACATCCAAGCTCAGACAGCACCAAGGACCCCAACAGTTCAATCCTGAGCTACAAACATCCTCTTCTATTAGCAGCCCAGGTGCCCCTTTCCTCCACCCAACCTTCAAGCATAGACCTCCGAATGCCACCCTCTCTGGCTTACTTGAAGGCATCTTCTTTCCTAGTGAGTGTCGGGCCTGGTGGGGCGTTGACTTTCACCTCCTCTTTCAAATCTGAAGCCAAGACTTTGCGCAAGGTGTAGTCGTGCATCTGGGAGAAAGGAGAGGAAGGAATTTTTCAGGAGATTATCCGAGGAAAGTGGACCTTGAAGTTAATGTAGAAGACCAAAGAAGTTGCAACTGGCAGGGAAAATGAAGTGAATGCTGGCAAGACTGGCCAAAAAAAAAGCTTCTTTAAGATTTTGCTCTTGGCAGAACGTTTACTAAAGACAAAATTGATAGGGAGGGAGGGAGGGAGGAAGGATAGCACGATAACTGAGTTAGAAGGCACCTTGGAGATCTTCTGGTCCAATCCCAGACCATTCCAGACAAATGTTTGTCAAATCTCTTCTTAAAAATCTCCAGATGGAGAAGGAAGGACGGAAGGAGTTAAGAGAGGAAGGAAGGAAGAAGTTAGGAGAGGAAGGAACAAAGGAAGGAAGGAAGGAAGGAAGGAAGGAAGGAAGGAAGGAAGGAAGGAAGGAAGGAAGGAAGGAAGGAAGGAAGGAAGGATAAGAGCCTGGTGGCGCAGGGGACTAAGTGCTGTTAAAGTAGCACTTAGTTGCCAGCTGCCAGCAATTACTGCAAGTTCAAATCCCACCAGGCTCAAGGTTGTCTCAGCCTTCCATCCTTTCTAAGGTAGGTCAAATGAGGACCCGGATTGTGGGGGCCATAAGATGACTTTGTATAAAAAAAGAACACTGCTTTTGGGGGGGGGGAGCCTTACTAAGCAGGTATATACAAAAGTATGAAGGCTATTGCTTAATGCATGGTAAGCCGGCCTGAGTCTCCAGAGAAGGCCGGCATATAAATTGAACCAATAAATAAATAAATAAATAAAAATAATGAGGAGGAGCAGTAGAAAGGAGAAGGAAAAAAAAGGAAGGAAAGACAGCAAAAGGAAATAAAGAAAAGACAAATGCATTAAACAGTTTAAGATGTTTGAGCAGCTGTGCTAAGGTTGTAGGTAGAATGGTGTTTACACACCAGTACGATCCTTAAATATATGTATTGTTATTATGATACATATTTCCTTTTTTAAAACCTCTTCCCTTTCCTGCCTTGGGCTTGTTTCTCCTGTCCTCCCTTCCTTGTTTACAGACGGAGTTTCCCCCAAAGGGAACCGAGCGCTGGGCGTCTCTGTTATCTATGGGAACATCTGCAGTGGGGCCCTTCGAAGCTCAGAGAATAGCTCAGACGGAGGGAATCACATTCTTATTATCTGGTTTTGCAGTTTTAATGGCCTTATTGATTATAAACTGCCTAGGTTTGTGTCATGGGGGAAACAGAGAAACTGTTAAACTGACACAGAGCTGAAGAAGCTTCTGGGATGAGAAGCGAAATGTCTTCAACGAAAAAACAAGGGAGTCCAGTTGCCTCTTGGAAAAGGCACCTTTGGGACAATGGACGGAAACCAATCAAGGAGAGAAACAAACTGGAACTAAGGAGAAACTTCCTAACAGTGAGAACAATTAACCAGCGGAACAGCTGGCCACCAGAAGTTGTGGGCGATCCATCACTGGAGGTTTTTAAGGAGAGATTGGACAATCAACTTGGTATAAGATCTCCTGTTCAAGCAAGGAGCTGGACTACAAGATCTCCCTCCCAACTCTGTTATTCTGTATTGCAATGAGTTTCAATTTTCCCCTATTCTAAAGCCCTGAAGGAGTTCTCAATAATAGAGCATAAACTCCATCTGCTGGCAATTCTCAGCAGAAGCAGAGAAATTAACTCCATCCATAGATCATTCTAAATACAGGGAGTCCTCAATTGCACCCCAAATTTCTCTTCGGTTTGCTGTTTGTGGATGACTTGCTATATAAAGGAGAACAAACTTTACGCCAGATTATAATAGAATTACCCGGGTCTCTCCAGGTTCCATGAAGTAGGCAGTGATGCTTTGAAGGCCCGTGGCACGGCCCGAGAGCCACTGTACCCCGGCCAGGATAATCTGCAGCAGACTTTGCTGGGTGCGGATGTAATGGTAGGCTTTGCTGAAGGAGTGTGCGAGCCCCTGAGGAAGAACAAAGTGATTGTGGTTTATTTATTTATTGTTGAAGTTCACCCACCTGAACTTCATTTATTGTTGAAGTTCACCCATCTGAAAGCATGCTGGCCTCAGATAGAAAGTCCCTACAGAGAGTGGTGAGGACAGTAGAGAAGATTATGGGAAACTTGCTTCCTGCCATTCAGGATGCTGCTTATAAGCACTACATGTTTAGAGTTCGAAGCACTTCACAGTCTGTTTCTGTCGCTCCCCTCTGGGAGGAGTATTATTTCTAGCAGAACTATCAGATTCTGTAATGGCTTTGTTCCTAGGCCATCCGTCTGGTAAACTCGCAAGATTAATTTTTCTCACCATGTACATGTATACATCTGAGCTAGACTGTGTTGTTTCTCTGTGTCATATACGGTAATATAGGTAGGCGTAAGCATAATTTTGTTTTTATTTGTTTACTTATTTTGTCACGTTCATGTAGTGTCTGTTGGAAGTGGTAACCTTTTGAGAGCTGTATGCAACGAAATTTAATTTTAATGTATGCTGATTAGCGTAAATAATAAAGTAATAATAAAGTTATTCTATTCTATTTTACTCTATTCTACCATAGTTTCTACTCTACTCTACTCTACTCTACTCTACTCTACTCTACTCTACTCTACTCTATTGAATTCTGGGAGTGGAAGTCCACCCCTCTTAAAGCATGCTGGCTGGGGGATTCTGGGAGTGGAAGTCCACCCCTCTTAAAGCAGGCTGGCTGGGGGATTCTGGGAGTGGAAGTCCACCCCTCTTAAAGCATGCTGGCTGGGGGATTCTGGGAGTGGAAGTCCACCCCTCTTAAAGCAGGCTGGCTGGGGGATTCTGGGAGTGGAAGTCCACCCCTCTTAAAGCATGCTGGCTGGGGGATTCTGGGAGTTGAAGTCCACCCCTCTTAAAGCCCATAAAGTTGAGAAACTTTACCTTGGACTCTTGTAAACTCTCCCAAAAGAGTAGCTAATGGGGTCTTTTTAACAAAATCAGGAGAAGCCACATATCTGCCCCTCTGCTCCCCTGTTCCTGGCTGGCCTCTTTAATTCCTACCTGATAGTAATGGATCTCGTGGGGGACGAAGATGGTTTTTTCATTCTTGTCCTGGAGGGTGTCCAGCCCGAGGATGCCAAAGACTCTTCTCCGGATATCTTCCAGGGGCAGCACCAGGAAGGAGCCCCTTTGCTCATCTTTGGGGCGATCTGGGTTCCAGAAGTGGATATTTCCATGCAGCTGAACTCGGGGGACGTGGATGGGCTTGTCATCCAAGGCGGCTGCAAAGCTGGGGGGAGGGATGAGTGCGGGGGGGGGGGAAGAAAGGCTTTGGTGAGGCAACATCTGGGAATAGAAACAGCTAAAGAGCAGCAGAAGAGGAGAAGGGCTGCCTCAAAATTTGTACTATGGGCAAAATCAAAATAGCCTATGTCTCACCCATGGATGGATGGGTGGGTGGGTGGGTGGGATGAACAGATGGATCGAAAAATTGATGGATGGATTAATGGATGGATGGATGGATAAATAGTTGGATGGATGGATGAATGAATGGATGGATGGATGGATGAATGGATCGATGAGTGGATCGATGAATAAATGGATTGATAGATAGTTGGATGGATGAATGGATGGATCGATGAAGGGATGGATGGATAGATAGTTGGATAGATGGATGGATGGATTGATGAATGAATGGATGGATGGATCGATGAAGGGATGGATGGATAGATAGTTGGATGGATGGATGGATTGATGAGTGGATGGATGGATGGATAGATAAATAGTTGGATGGATCGATGAATAGATGGATGGATAGATGGATGGATGGCTCGATTGATGGATGAAGGAATGGATGGCTAGATGGATGGATGGATGGATGAATGGATTGATGAGTGGATCGATGAATAAATGGATTGATAGATAGTTGGATGGATGAATGGATGGATCAATGAAGGGATGGATGGATAGATAGTTGGATGGATGGATGGATGGATTGATGAATGGATGAATGGATGGATCGATGAAGGGATGGATGGATAGATAGTTGGATGGATGGATGGAGTGGATTGATGAGTGGATGGATGGATGGATAGATAAATAGTTGGATGGATCGATGAATAGATGGATGGATAGTAATTGGATGGATAGATGGATAGATAGTTGGATGGATTGATGAGTGGATTGGATGGATGGATGGATGGATGGATGGGCAGGCAGGCAGGCAGTTGGATAATAGATATGGATGGATGGATGGATGGATAGATGGGATGAATAGATGAATTAAAAAATCTATGAATGGATGGATAGATGGGTCAAAGCATCGATGACTGGATGAAGGCATGGGATGGAGAGATGGATTGAAAGATTGATGGATTGATGAGTGCATGGACAGGTGGATGGATGGATAGAACGGAATAACAGAGTTGTAAGAGATCTTGGAGGACTTCTAGTCCAACCCCCTGCTTCAGTAGGAAGCCCTTCTTAAAAATGTCCAGTGTTGGAGCATTTACAACTTCTGGAGGCCAGTTGTTCCACTGGTTAATTGTTCTCACTGTCACGAAATTTCTCCTTAGTTCTAGGTTGCTTCTCTCCTTGGTTAGTTTCCATCCGTTGCTTCTTCTCCTGCCTTCTGGGTCTTCGGAGAAAAGCTTGACCCCCTCTCCTTTGTGACAACCCTTCAAATATAGCAACATGCTATCATGTCACTCCTAGTCCTTCTTTTCATGAAAAGAAAAAAATGGGTGAATTGATTAATGGATGGATGGATGGATGGATGGATGGATGGATGGATGGATGGATGGATGGATAGATGAGTGGATGGATGGATGGATGGATGGATGGATGGATGGATGGATGGATAGATAGATAGATAGATAGATAGATAGATAGATAGATAGATAGATAGATAGATAGATAGATAAGTAGATGGATGAATGAATGTATAGATGAGTAGATGGATGAATGGACGGACAAGATGTATGGATGTATGCATTGATTAATGGATGGATGAATGGATGGATGGGTAGATGGATAATGGATGGATAGATGAGTAGATGGATGAATGAATGGATGGATGAATGAATGGATGGATAGATGAGTAGATGGATGGATGAATGGATGGATGGATGGATGGGTAGATGGATGAATGGATGGATAGATGAGTAAATGGATGAATGAATAGATGGATAGATGAGTAGATGGATGGATGGATAGATAAGATGGATGGACTGATGCATTGATTAATGGATGGATGAGATGGATGGATGGGATGAATAGATGATTGAAAAATCAATGAATGGATGGACAGATGGATCAAAGGATCAATGACTGGATGAATGGATGGGATAGATGAGATGGATGGATGAATTGATTAATGGGCGGATGGATGGATGCTCAGTGAAAGTCCCTTACCTGACTCCCGGCATATCCATGAAAAGGATCTGGTTGAGGAGATAAGGGGCGTCGTCTTCCGTGCAAGCCACATAGCGGAGGAGAATGTCTCCTCGTTCAGGGGCAATAACATTGTATTCCAGAAGGGCAATGTAGGCGCTGACTTTTTTCTTGTCTCCATGGGCATCAGTGTCCTGAGAGGGAGGGAGGGAGGGACAGAGAGAGAGAGAGAGAGAGAGAGAGCAGGTTTATCACCCTAAATTATGGGGCAGTTTAACCCTAACCCCATCCCTAGAACCCTGGTCTTGGAAAGGACCTTACAGTCCCCTAGACTTTAGACATCCAACACCATACTTGGAGAAGATTCATTAGAAGACCAATGTTTCTCAACCTTGGCAATTGAAGATGGGTGAACTTCAACTCCCAGAGTTCCCCAGGAAAAAACTGGCCCATAATGCATTTTTTTTTCAGCTTGCAGATATAGTTGTGACCCAGGCCCAGTAGGTATTATCAGACGCAATCAGTTCTAAGCTAACAGACTTTATTAGGACAGCTGAGAATTAACTCATTCTCAGCGTCGTCCAAACTAAATTAAAACAAATTCTTCATAACACCAAATTCTTCAGTCTAATCACCAACCTTGGTATAATTAGGCAAACTGCCAAAGGCTTCTCTTGGGAAGAGTTCAGGAGCAGAAGACGCCGACAAGAAATAAATGCAGCAAGACAAGAAACGAATCTATCAACGTTGTTTTCCGACAAAGAGCCCAAGAGCCCTTGCTGCTCTTTTAAGCCTTATGGGAGGGGCCAATCATCTCCTGGCCTTACTCCTGAGTCGTCCCTTTTGCTTTAGCTGCTCCTGCCTTCTGGCAGCTCTGCGCATGCATGCACTAGGAACAGGCTCCTCCTGTTCCTCTGCCTGTCTGCTGTCCGGCTCTGGAGTCTGCACATCACTCCCCGATGGCCCTGGCCCCATCTCTGCCTCCGACGCAGAGCCCTCATCCGGGCCTTCCCCAGCCTCCAGGAATGGCCCCCGTTCTTCCTCAACCTCATCACTGTCCGACTCTGCTGTTAGTTCCGTGGGCTGCTGGTGGACCACAAGATTTATGTGGGTTTTAATTCCCAGAACTGCCCAGCTAGAAGGCAAAAGGGACTTGGCCCACAATCAGAGGTGGTATGGAGCAGGTTCAGGCCGGTTCACCCGAAACGGTAGTGGAGATTGTGGATCCACCCGTCCACCCAGGCTCTCTGCAGTCCTATTTAGGCACATTTTCGAGGCCGGGCACATACCTGGCAGTGCGACAGCTGGTCATTTGCATCCTTTTTTTTTTTACTATTGAAAAGTTTTACAAACACAAAATAACATTTATCTCCCACCCCACCCCCTTCCCACCTCCCCTTCCCGCCCTTCCCTCCTCCCCCCTCCCCGACTTCCCGGAGCAGAATACAAGGTATTAAAGAAAAAAGAAAAACAATTATAAACTAAATTAACCTACCCATCCATAAACTAAACCCCCCTCCCAACAAAAGAAACCTTAACTCCCTTATAGGTTACCCAAATTATCGCTACACTCATGCATACGCAATTTGATATCTTCTTGTCTTATATTTGTTTTTGTTTTTTTGTTTTTTTTTAAATTTGATTGATATGCCACCCTTCTCCGGAAACTCAGGGCAGCTTACAATGCGTTAAGCAATAGCCTTCATACTTTTGTATATTTATACAAAGTCAGCTTATTGCCCCCACAAACTGGCTCCTCATTTTACCCACCTTAGAAAGGATGGAAGGCTGAGTTGACCTTGAGCCTGGCTGGGATTGAACTCACAGTAATTGCAGGCAGCTGGATGTTAAATGCTGCCTTTGTAGGAGGCATTACCCCCCTACACAACTCAGGCTCTTTGCTTCTTTTGAACATAGTCTATCCATTTTTTCCACTCCAAAATATATTTCTCTTGCCTATGATCCTTCAAGTATGCTGAGATCTTCGCCATTTCAGCTAAGTGTGTTATTTTCAATGGTCATTTGCATCCTTTGAGAGTCGTTGAGGCTGCTTGGAAGTTTATGTCCTCAGGGTCACCTGAGTGGTGGAAATGGGCGTGGAACTTTCTTGGAATTGCTAAAAGGACTGCGTTGTAGAAGGCTCCATGCCCATTTGTGCCACTCAGGTGACCCTGAGGACACCGACAATCCTCCAAGTGGCCTCAATGACCCTCTCGGAGGATGCAAATGACCAGCTGTCTGCGAGGAATATAAATCCTTCCCTTCGCTCACCATTCGATCAGAGCGGAAGAAGCTTCTTGGATGAGAATTGAAACGTCTTTAACGAGAAATCAGAAAGTCCAGTTGCCTCTTGAAAAAAAGGAACCTTTGGGACAACCGTGACCTGGATGATGGAGAACCTCCATGGACATTCTTCTTCAGATGTTTCCTCTACAACAACTCATGAAATCAAGAATAACTGATTTCAAAATGATCCAGGAGCTTCAGGATGAAGCTGGTCTTCACCGTGGGCCATGGACATCATTGTCACTGCGTTCTTTGTATTTGCCAGCTGAGCTTCCATTCTGAGACTTACGGTAGCTTGCCAGAGAACTTTATCATAAGAGATAAGACGGTCTTGTGATTTCTGGAGCTACTGCGCATGTCTACATTCTTTCTTTCTTTTCTAACTTCCTGATTTACTTTACTTTTCTTTTGTCCGTCTCTGAAATTTTTTTTTTTTAATTTGATTTATATGCCGCCCTTCTCCGGAGATTCAGGGCGGCTTACAATGCGTTAAGCAATAGCCTTCATACTTTTGTATATTTATACAAAGTCAACTTATTGCCCCCACAAACTGGGTCCTCAATTGACCTACCTTAGAAAGGATGGAAGGCTGAGTCAACCTTGAGCCTCGAACTCGCATAATTGCAGACAGCTGGGTGTTAATAACAGGCTATCTAACCCGTCAAGCTATCTGAGGCTCTAGATTATCACTGCTGGTAAAGATGTAGTTATCTAGTTTTTTTTTTACTTTTATAAATAAAGTGTTTCTTAGAATGTATACTTCTTTCTTTCTTTTCTAACTTCCTGATTTACTTCTTCCTTTGTCCGTCTGCTGATAAACTGCCGGTAAAATGTAGTTATCTAGTTTTTTTTTTTACTTTTATAATAAAATGTTTCTTATAATATATACTTCGGGTTTTCTTTCTTTGAGAGTATACACCATGGAAAACAAGATCTATTCACCTCTAATTAATTACAGTTTCCCCAGGGGGGGGAACAAAGCTGATTCATGTTTCGACAATCATGTCTCTCTGCTCAAGCCTTCCTATGTTCTCCAGGCTTTGGTCCAGTTCAAAGTCCCAACCTCCCTTGACTTTCTCCTTAAGGACATACTGCTGACCCTCAAACCTGGTTCGTCTTCTTCTTCTCCGCGCCATTTTGGGTCTGATGCTCCGTGACGAGTCTCGTTGACGGATCTACTCACCCTGGAAAGAGCCTTGAAGACCTCTTGGTAGACGGGCTCCATGCACCCTCCGCTGGTCATGGCCGTGTGCTCGATCCGCAACAGCCACTTGCGCCGCGCGTTCCCTCGCAACCGTTCCAGATGGGTGCGCCTCACGGCCATCATCAGGAACTCCACAATGTTGTCCAACACTTCTTCTTCGCTTCCGGTGAGCTCGGACATCACCAGCTCGATGTAGATTTGGAAGTCTTTCTGCGTTAACTTCACGATCCCGCTGGGGTGCCAAGTGGGGAAAGGAAGCTGCATCTTAGCTGTGGGGGGAAAGAGGTCAGAGGTCAGTCTGGGACCGGTGCTTTTCAGCTGAGGATCCAGGGAGATAGACCTTGTGGTCTCCACTCCTGATTCCTCCAGATGATGCAGGATCAGAGAGCAAAAGGTGCACCTGTCCCACGACGGATTCATCTGCAGAAGCGTCAACAGAATAACAGTTGGAAGGGACTCTATTTGAGACAAATCACTGTCCAATCTCTTCTTAAAAACCTCCAGGGTTGGAGTACAGTAGTCCTCGACTTACAATAGTTCACTTTGTGGCCATTTGAAGTTACAATTTTTTAAAAAAGCGACTTATAACTGTTTTTCACACTTACGACCGTTGCAGCATCCCCAGGATCAAGCGATCAAAATTCAGAGGCCTGGCAACTGGTTCATATTTATGACGGTTGGAGTGTCCCCGGGGTTCTGTGATCAACTTTTGCAACTTTTGCAAGTCAATGGGGAAGCCAGATTCACTTAACAACCGTGTCACTAGCGTAAGAACTGCTGTGATTCACTGAACAACAGTGGCAGGAACGGTTGTAAAAATGGGGCAAAGCTCACTTAACAAATGTCTCGCTTAGCGACAGAAATTTTGGCTTAGATTGTGGTTGTAAGTTGAGGACTTCTTGTATCTGCCATCTATAGACACATAGAGATGAATCATATTTACACACCATTCGAAAGAGACGATAAAGAAAGCTAAGAAGGAAACAAAAAGAGCAGGAAAACATCATCCCCAGCAACCAACACGCAGATAAGCAAGGATTGACACCAGACAAACAATCAACAGAAAACAATACCCCAAATCAAGGAGGAACCAAGGAGAAAATCAGACTCCCACCAACACTGGCAAGGCAAGTTACTGTACAGAAACAGGAAGCCAATGCCACACTCACCAGCACTGATGATGTTAACTAGTTGGGTCGTGAAACGTTTGCAAAAAAGCAACCAAGCTCAGAAACCACCAAGAACTGTGCCGTCCTTTTCCTCTTCCTCCTCCTCCTCTCCTCCTCTTCCTCTTCCATTCAGCAAACCCCACCCACCCCCAGTGTTAAGGAATTCACAAAGTAACCCTTGAATAGCAAGGGTGTGCCCATGAAAGCGATTGAGAGTAGATACAAATAAACACAGTCAACACAAACAAGGGCCTGGTGGCTCAGCAGACTAAAAGCATTGTCATTAACACCAGCTGTCTGCAATTACTGTAAATTCAATCTCACCAGGCCCAAGGTTGACTCAGCTTGCCATCCTTTCTAAGGTAGGTGAAATGAGGACCCAGTTTGTGGGGGCAATAAGCTGACTTTGTATAAAATATACAAAAGTATGAAGGCCATTGCTTAATGCATTGTAAGCCACCCTGAGTCTCCTGAGAAGGGCGGCATATAAATCTAATTTTAAAAAAAACCACACAGATACACTGAGTTGTGTTTACTTTCAGGAAATAGTAAGGCACAGTCCAATAAACAGTCCAGGTCATTCACATATAAAGCAGGAGATAGCAAAATTACAGTCCAGGGGTAACCCAATAACAAAGTCTTCTTACCAGTTGTCGTAGTCATTCACAATAAAACAGTTCTTCTGGATTTGCAAACCATAACATTACGGAGATATCCGAGAGCAAGAACAGCTAAGAGAGACAAACCATGTTTCTAGCTCCCTCTTAAGGAGATTGGCTACAGAGCTAACCAATCAGGACACAGTATGATGCAATACAGCAGTCTCAAAGCTATGTTGAGGGTTTAAATATTGCCAACCCAACAAGGTAGGTAGTACTCATTTCCTAACACCCAGCATCTTCCTACCTGCTAACCACTGATGATGTAACCACCAAGGACCGTGCTGTCCTTTCCCTCTTCCTCCTCCTCCTCCTCCTCCTCTTCCTCTTCCATTCAGCAAACCCCAACCACCCCCAGCATCTTCCTACCTCCTAACCACTGATGCTGAAACCCAGATGGGTAATAAAACGTCGGCAGGAAAACAGTCTGGTGCAGAGAGCCCCAAGGACTACCCTGACCCCTCCCTCCTGCTCCCAACACTGTCCAGCTGTTTTTCCAGCTGTTTTGGGGTTCCTGAGATTGCACCAGACCCCTGGCGCCCATAGGGAAAGAGGCCGGGAAGAGGGGAGTAGGATCTCCCCACAAGGGTAAAGCAGCTAACAGATTTGGGTTGATCCCATTCCTGGATATGATCTCTCAACACGGAGGGAAGGGTTGCAGCGCAACAGTTCCCACACCTACAGCAAAAGGTATACAATACAGGTAGAAATAGAGGACAAAAACAGCCTTCCCCACCTCCCCGGAGGCCCTCCGGAGGCTGGAAACAGCTCATTTCCTGACTTCCAGTGGGCCCAAAAGGCCCATTTTTTTCCCTCTCCAGGCTCCAGAGGCTTTCTAGGAGCCTGGGGAGGGCAAAAACAGCCTTTCCCATTTCCCCAGAGGCCCTCCGGCGGCTGGAAACAGCCCATTTGCCGACTTCCGTTGGGCACAGAAAACCTCAAAATCAGCTGGCCGGCGCACACATGCGTGCTGGAGCTGAGCAAGGGCCAATGCTCGCATGCCCACCAAGATGGCTACGTGTGCCAACCAGAATAGAGTAGAAGGGACCTTGGAGATCTTGTAGTCCAGCCCCGCTGCTCAAGCAGGGGACCCTATCCCGTTTCTGATCAGGACGGCTGTTTTTCTGGAAGGGTCTCTGCGTTCCTCTCACCCTTGGTCAGGGCCTCTTCTTCCATGCCCTCCTTAAAGGTGCTGAGGACGGAGTCCACCTCGCTCATCTCTATGAACCCCGAAGATTCGTTGTCCCACTTCTCAAAGAGGGCTGCGATGAGAAGCTGCCGCCGGGCCAACCTGGACGACTGATGAACCTGGGGGGGGGGAGAGAGAAGGGGGAGGGAAGGGCAATATTAGAAACTCTCTGGTCCACAGCTAGTCCTCGACTTATGACCACAATGGAGCCCCAGGTTTTTGTTGCTAAGCGAGAGCTGTTAAGCGAGTTTTGCCCCATCTTATGACCTTTCTTAATTGGTTTTTTAATTTTTGTGTGCTTATTGTTTTTGTTATGGGTGTACATCGCCCTGAGTCCTTCGGGAGACGGGCGGGATGAAAATACAATAAAACTAAACTAAAACTAAACTTTCTTGCCACTGTTGTTAAGTGACTCACTGCATTTATTGATTGATTGATTGATTGATTGGTTCGATTTATATGCCGCCCTTCTCCAGAGACTCAGGGCGGCTTACAATGCCTTAAGCAGTAGCCTTCATACTTTTGTATATACCTGCTTAGTAGGGCTTTCAGCCCCCCCTCCCCCAAGAGGTGTTCTTTTTTATACAAAGTCAGCTTATTGCCCCCACCATCCGGGTCCTCATTTGACCCACCTCGGAAGGATGAAAGGCTGAGTCAACCTTGAGCCAGTCAGGATCGAACTGCTGACAGTAGGCAAAGTTAGCCTGCAATTCTGCCACCTAAGCACTGCACTACCACAGCTTCCTTCCTTCCTTCTGCTCATTTTGCTTCCCATATCTTTCCCTTTCCCTTCTTTTCTTCCAAGCTTTTTTCCTTTCCCTTCCTTCCTTTCCTCCTTCCCTCCGTCCTTCCTTCCTTCCTTCCCATCTTTTCCTCATACCTTTCTTTTCTTCCTTCCTTCCTCCTTCCTCCCCTTTGCCCTCCTTCCTTCCCATCTTTTCCCCTTTCCCTTGTTTCCTTCCTTTCTTCCTTCCCAGATTTTTCCTTTTCCTTCTTCTTTTCTTCTTTCTCATATTTTCCCCTTTCCCTTCTTTCCTTCTTCCTTCCCTTCTTTCTTTCCTTCCTTCCTTCTCTTTCCCTCCTTCCTCCCTCCCATTGCTTTCCTTCCTTCCTTCCCTCCCTCC
>JAUDYJ010000001.1:2240430-2277930 GCA_030761175.1 Masticophis lateralis | reverse complement strand
TCCCCAGCCAGCAGGCTTTAAGAGGGGAGGACTTCCACTCCCAGAATCCCCCAGCCAGCATGTTTTAAGAGGGATGGACTTCCACTCCCAGAATCCCCAGCCAGCCATGCTTTAAGATGTTAAAAGTAGAAAATTTAGCAGAGATGGCCAAAATTTCAGCATATTTGAAAGACCATTCAGATGAGAAATATGTGCTAGAATGGAAAAGATGGATTGACTACATTCAAGGCAAATATCAGACTAAAAAATTACAAATAGCTTATGAATGAATAAAGAAATGTTATAATGTATCTAAATTTAGTTTAGTAAAAGGGGAGTTAAAGTACAAGAGGGAGATAGGAGGCTATAGTTAGTTAGCTTATGTTAGTGTATGATTGTTAAATGTTATACCCTGTAATTTGCTCTGGGAAGTTGGAGGGGGGGGGAAGGACTGGAGGGGGGAGAGTTGGGGGGGAGGAGGGAGGAGGAGGGGGAAATATTTATAAAATTTATTAAAACTTTTAAATCAAAAAAAAAAAAAAAAAGAGAGGGATGGACTTCCACTCCCAGAATCCCCCAGCCAGCATGCTTTAAAATGCACGGATTTCCGCTCCCAGAATTCTCATCAATGGTCTTGTTTGCTATGGAATTCTGGCAGTTGAAGTCCACACTCCTGTAAATTCCCATGGTTGGAAAATACTGTTTTCCTGCCCCAAATCCAAGTTTTTAAAGCCTTGG
Organism: Masticophis lateralis; assembly: GCA_030761175.1. Lineage (NCBI taxonomy): Eukaryota > Metazoa > Chordata > Lepidosauria > Squamata > Colubridae > Masticophis > Masticophis lateralis. The sequence goes on along the minus strand of JAUDYJ010000001.1, from coordinate 2,277,213 downwards.
ACATCAACTGTATTAATCTTAGAAAGTTGCAATTATGGATGACCAGCAGAGGGAGCCTCAGAACGCATTTGACCATAACTCTGGAAGCATGTTTATATATTCAACAATCTGCATCAGAAATTTTTCCTTGGCAAAATAGGGGCTATGTAACGTCTCCAGTATTAAAACTGTTCTTTATCTACGGGCTGGTCTAGCTAAAAGTTCTACCTTGTAGACGACCCTCACTCCGTCAAGGAGCTTGGAGTACTCCTCTCAAATAATCCAAACGCCAGAGCTCACTGTAACAGCATTGCCAAAAAGGCATTATGCATTGTTAACCTAATCTTGCGTAGCTTCTTCTCCGGTAATATTGTACTGCAAACTAGGGCGAACAAAACCTTTGCTAGACCAATTCTCGAATACAGCTCGTCTGCCTGGAACCCGCACTGCATATCGGACATGAATACAATTGAGAGAATCCAGAGACATTTTATGAGAAGAGTCCTCCATTCCTCTACCTGCAACACAATACCTTATGCCACCCAGCCTAACCCTAACCCAGAATCCCCCAACCAGCAGGATTTCAGAGGGGCAATTTTTAATTCAGTGGTGAAATTCAATTTTTATACTACCAGTTCTGTGGGCGTGGCTTGGTGTGCGTGGTATGGCTGTCAGGAAATTCCTCCTTATTTCCAGATTTCCAGGTTCTCCTTGTTCAGTTTCCATCAATTATTCCTTGCCTGGCCTTCAGGGGCCTTGGAGAATAGCTTGACCTTCTCCTCTCTGTGGCAGGCCCTCAAATATGAGCCTGGATAGCTCAGCAGACTAAAAGCATTGTGATTAACACCAGCTGTCTGCAATTACTGTAAGTTTGAATCTCACCAGGCTCAAGGTTGACTCAGCCTTCCATTCTTTCTAAGGTAGGTAAATTGAGGACGCAGTTTGTGGGGGCAATAAGCTGACTTTGGATAAATATACAAAAGTATGAAGGCTATTGCTTAACGCATTGTAAGCCGCCCTGAGTCTCCGGAGAAGGGCGGCATATAAATCTAATTTTAAAAAAAAGAAAGAAAGAAAGAAAGGGAAATGAAGGGAAAAATGGAAGGGAGGGAGGAAAGAAGGAAGGAAGGAAGAAATGAAAGAAAGAAAGGGAAATGAAGGGAAAAATGGAAGGGAGGGAGGAAAGAAAGAAGGAAGGAAGGAAAGAAGGAAGGAAGAAATGAATGAAGGAAGGAAGAAAAGAAAGAAAGAAAGGGAAATGAAGGGAAAAATGGAAGGGAGGGAGGGAAGAAGGAAGGAAGGAAGGAAGGAATGAAAGAAGGAAGGAAGAACGGGCTTGGTGGCTCAGCAGACTAAAGCATTGTGATTAACACCAGCTGCCTGCAATTACTGTAAGTTCGAATCTCACCAGGCTCAAGGATCAGCCTTCCATCCTTTCTAAGGTGGGTCAATTGAGGACCCAGTTTGTGGGGGCAATAAGCTGACTTTGGATAAATATACAAAAGTAGGAAGGCTATTGCTTAACGCATTGTAAGCCTCCCTGAGTCTCCAGAGAAGGGCGGCATATAAATCAAATTTTAAAAAAAAAGAAATATTGGAAGATGCTCTCCTGTCTCCCCTGGTCCTTCTCTTCACTAGACCAGCCATGCCCAGTTCCTGCAACCATTCATTGTATGTTTTAGCCTCCAGTCCCCTCATCATCTTCTCTGCACTCTTTCTAGAGTCTCCACATCTTTTTTTGTAGTGTGGTGACCAACTTCTAGAAGATCCCAAAGTTGGACAGAGAAAGCTCCTCTACTAGAAATCATCATTGGGCTGGAAGGGACATCGGAGGTCTTCTAATCCAATCTCCTGCCCAAGGCAGGAGAACATATTGCATCGTGGGCAAATGGCTGTCCATTCTTGAAGACTTCAAGTGACGGAGCAGCCACAGTTCCGGGAAGCAAGCTGTCCCATGGATTAATTGTTTTCTCTTCATCCTAGTCTCTTAGACTGGCCATCATTGCTGCACCCAGGTTAGGGGAGGTCCCTGCAGTTAACTCCAAAGGGTGAATTCTCCAAAGCCCTTGAAGGCAGGACAAGAAGCAATGGGAGATAACTAACCAAGAAGGGAAGCGACCTAGAACTGAGGAGAAATTTCCTCATGGTAAGAACGATGGAATGATTTACCGTGAGAAGTTCTCCTCCATTACTGGAGGCTTTCAAGAAGACACCGGACAATCATTTGTCCAGAATGCCTCCAAGAAGACCTCCAAGATCCCTTCCAACTCTGTTATTCTGTTAATCAACGGAATGGCTCGCCTTCAAAAGTTGTGGGTACTCCAACCACTGGAGGCCTTTAAGAAGAGATTGGATAACCATCTGAAGTGGTAGAGGGTCTCCTCCTCCTTGAGCAGGGGATTGGAGCAGAAGATCTCCAATGTCCCTTCCAACTCTGGAAGGGACATTGGGAGGGAACTCTTGTTAATGAACAGGATAACAAAGCCAACAATGGTATGGAGAAGAAAAGAAAACCATGCCATACTTGTAACTACGGTTCCTGGTGGTTTATCTCTTCCTGCAGCAGCCTGGACCTTGGGGGCAGATGGTCTTTGGGCACCTGACTCTGCTTTCTCTTCTGGCTTTTCCTGTCCACCTGCCTCCATTCCAGGTTCTGCTTTCTCTTCCGGCTTTTCCTGCCCATCTGCCTCTTCTGCCTCCGTTCCAGGTTCTGTTATTTCTTCCGGCTTTTCCTGTCCACCTGCCTCTTCTGCCTCCCTTCCCTTTGTAGCAAGGTCCTTCTCCACCCAGGGGGCTTCCTTGTCATCCAAGATCTCCTGCACCCGGACTGCTACCTGGGAGGGTGAAGCCAGGACATCCTTTTCTGGCCTGATTTCCTCAGCTGCTTCTTCTCCTTCCAAAATGGCCTGAAGGGGTGTGCCCGGATGGTCTTCTGGAGGAGCTTCTTCCCCAGCAGGTCTCTCCAATTCTTCAGAGGTGGCTTCTGTGGTACCTTCTGAAAGGGCTTCCTCTGGAGTCTCTGCTCCTTGAGGTCCAAGCTCAGCAATTGGCATTTCCACTTGAGGTTCTTCTCCTTGGTCTTGGGTGGCCGTTGTAAGAACGTCTTCCGTCCCAGCTTCTGTTAGGCTGACCTGCTGCTCCAACCCAGCTTCTCCTAGCTCGTTGACCACTGGTTCTCCATTGGTGCCGAGGGCTATTTTCTCATCCGAAAGGATGTCTTTCAGGACCGTGTTGAGGAAGGTGGCTTCCTCAGATAATGTACGCTCAGGGGTGGGTAGGTCCTCTGGTGTTTCCTCTTCATCGTCAGGTTCCAGGTCACCCCAAAACTCCGTGAGGTCTATGTCATCCAGTTCAACTATTGGCCCTAAAAAAGAGGAAGCACAGGGGACGTTGGCCTCAAAGCGGTCAACAGAGACAAAAGTTCTGAAGGTTACATGTAGACTGGGGGAAAGCATGCTTAGTAGCAGTCACTGTGAGAGGGATCTTGGAGTCTTATTAGACAACCAGCTAAAGATGAGCCAGCTGTGTGCGGTGGCAGCCAAAAAAGCCAATGCAATCCTAAATTGCATTAACAGAGGGATACAATCAAGATCAAGGGAGGTACTAATACCACTCTATAAAGCCTTAGTAGGGCCACACCTAGAGTACTGAATCCAGTTTTGGTCCCCACGATATAAAAAAGGAGGTTGAGACTCTAGAAAGAGTGCAGAGAAGAGCAACCAGGATGATGAGGGGACTGGAGGATAAAAAATACGATGAATGGTTGCAGGAACTGGGCCTGGCTGGTCTGGTGAAGAGAAAGACCAGGGGAGACAGGAGAGCAATATTTCCAATATTCCAATATTTGAGGGGCTGCCCCAGAGAGGAGGAAGGGGGCCAAGCTATTCTCCAAAGCACCCAAAGGCCAGACAAGGAATAATGGATGGAAATTGAACAAGGAGAGATTCAACCTGGAAATAAGGAGGAATTTTGTGACCCATGGAGAAGAAGTTGCCTTCAGAAGTTGTGGGAGCTTCATCCCTGGAGGCTTTCAAGAAGGGACTGGACTGCCCTCTGTCAGAAAGGGTATAGGGTCTCCTGCTTGAATGAGGGGTTTGACTTGATGACCTATAAGGTCCCTTCCTACTCTGTTAATCTGTTAATGGTATGCCCGCTTGGCTTGGCCAACCCCCGTCCTGCTTACATTTTTTGGGGTTGCAATAAATCTCCTTGGCGAGGTCCGAACTGCATTGATAGAACTTCTCCAGGAGTGACAAAACCTTCCGCCTGTCCAAGAGTCCCATCTAGAAGAAGAGAAGAACCATCATCAAAGGTAAGTCAACTTTTCATGAGTTTGCTGCAACTCCGGTACATCAAACCATGATGGCAGATCCTAGGAAAACCAGGGTGCTCCTTTATCAGCTCGCCATCTGATACCAGCCGGAAGCCCAGGGAGGGCCCCAGTGCTCTGGCCCTGTTTATCCTGGAGGGCAGGAACATGCTGGCAAATTCTGTGGGTCCCTCCACCATGTCCTCCACTGCGTCCAGGCCACCTTGGACCCCCAAGTCTTTCTCCCGGGAGACCTTTTCCGATATGTTTGCTACGGTGAAACTGCCAATCCTGGCACTCAAGGCCAACACTGCTATGCCAAAGCCCACCCCCCTGGCCTTTCCCAGACCTTTGAAGATGCTGCCAAGGGGTCTCTTGGAAACGTGCCACCACTGCTGGATCAAAAACCGATGGAGAGCAAAAGCCCCATGGAACCCCCGTTTTTCACAGACCCCAAGCTGGTCTCCTGAGCCCCTCACTGGAAGGAGGCCTTATGGGGACCCCCCCCAAAGGTTTAGCTAGCAGCATTGTGTTATAGAAATTAAGACTCACAAGATTTCCGTGGGTGATCAGAGAGGTTTTATTTGCGCAAGATTCAGTGCAAAACAGGAAGGAAAACTCTGAATGGAATCAAAAATCCTAAGGCAGCTTTTTTAATACATACTTTTAACATCTTATGATTGATGACAATGCTGACAGCCCATTGCAACAACCCCCCCCCATTTCCCTTGCTACTAATTCCTAGAAGCGTACTAACGTGTATTCCCTCTTTAAGAGGAACACAGGTGTTCTTGCAAACCTTATCTGAAGTTCCTGCCCTTAGATCTGTGGGTTACCTCTGCTGGGCTAAGTGTGATCTTTTACTCCTGATAATGTTTCCTGAGCTTGACAGCTGAGAAAGGTTTGTTATTTCTGTGGTTTTACCTTTTGAACCCAATGCTAAAGAAAGGGGTCCTTCAGAGATCATCTAGACTGACCCCGTTTTATATCATTGTTTTTTTTATATATATATCCACTTTCTATTTTAATTGAGCCACCGCAGAGTCAGACTCTGGCTACTGAGACTCACTCCCAGGCAGGACCTCAGTTGGCCTTTGGGAAACCTGGCAGGAAGCAGTCTTCTCCCGAGGCTGCTTTTGGCCCAGCCCCCCCCCAAAACCAAGACTGCTCCCCACGGATCTCACAGGCAGATTTGAAACCCAGGAGCCCTCCGGGCAGAAGAAGTCTTGTCTGTCTGAGAGCCGCCACAGGAGCGAGGAGCTCAGCAGCCAGCTTAAGTGCCCGATCTGGGCCCACAGTGAAAAGTGCCAACCAGCTGGCTGAGTTCCCCCCCCCACCCCCAAAGCTGTTTGCCCTCTGCTTGGAGGAGCAGGACTTATTGATGTTCAACTTAACCATACGATGAGGCTAATTACTGGGTGCATAAAATCTACACCTAGTTACTGGTTACCAGTTCTTAGTCACATACTCCCCCTGTGCTTACGAGGACAAGAAGCTCTCATTTGGGAGTATAGTAAGATCCTGTTAAATTCCTCTCTACCCATTCATGGATACATTCCTGATCTCTTAAGATGCCAATTAAAGTCAAGAAATCCACCACTCTTGACAGCACGTAAATTGATGGCCAAACACCAACAAAAGTGGATGGAGGCGTGGAGTAGCTGTTCCCCCCAAGATGTCTCTGAGCATATCAGTCCTAGTAGTATACCTCCAGGATTTAGCCTACCCCAACACATATGGGTGACATATAATAGAATTAGAACGACTCATGGGGTGTGTGCCGACTCCTTGTATAAATGGGGAAAGACGCCTTCAGCACAATGTGATTGCGGGGCCCCTCGACAGACTATCCAGCATATAGTGAGGGGATGCCCTAACAGAAGCTATCCAGGAGATTATAGGGACTTCCTCTGCATAACAACGGCAGCTACTGACCGGATCTCCAAACTCGACATCAAACTTTGAAATGTTATTTCTGTTTTCCTTTTAGGTTTTCTTACTGCTTTTTTTTAATTGTTTTTAATCTGTAAAAATGAAGTGTTTTAATATTGTGTGCGACCAGCCATACGCTAAATAAATAAATCCTCCTGGCCAGAGAGTCCCGGAAGACGCAGGGCGAAACTGTGCACAGGAGACGACGGTTCCGTGGGAGCTGGGAAGCCGTGGGGAAGCCCATGTGGGGCAGCACAGGGAAACCCCAGCGGTTCTACCAAGGAGGTGAGTTGCAACCCGGGAAGTGTGAAAATTGTCCATGAATGTGTGGGAAGAAATGTCCATCTGGGTTCAGTTCCAAACGGGGAAAAAGACACTGGTAACATGGAGACTGCTGGGAAAGAGGGTTTAATGGTGGACAGGACCACATGGTTTTGAGGTCCTGGGCAAAAAACAACAACACATGGGTGACAGAGATAGATAGATTTATACCCTCTGTTGGGCTTTGAATCTGAGCTTGTGTTCTGATTGGTTGTCAGACTCCCATGGGGCCATGCAGGGATAACTTTGTAGGTTGTCTGTGTCCCAGGCTTGGTTGACTCTTGCTGGGTGATGATGCAATGAAAGGGCTTTGGGCAATACCTACTATGGCTCTGCTTGAAGGAGGTAGATCTTTGTTAGGTAGTTTTAGCCTTAGGGGAAATATTCTGCCCTTTTAATATTTCCTAAAATATCTCATTTTCCTAGGCGAGGGGTGGGTGCTAACTTCCTACAACTGTACAGGGCACAAAATAGAAATGGCCACACACGCAGGAAATGCCTTCCTGTTAAGTCCATATTTTGTTTGCATTTTGGAAAGATGTTGATGAAGAATTGTTGCCTGCAATAACTGGGGGATGTTAGGATATGGTGTAAGCCGAACAGGTTGTCCAGGCAATATATGAACACATGAAAATGTATTCTATGTCTTTAAGATGTAATGCTGAGTAATTGTACTAACTGCTGACTGATTGCTAACTCCAATTATCCTAAGTGTACTGTTGAGTCATTGTGCTGCTGGCTCCTCCTATCCTAATTGGATAATCACTAGTTTAAAGTTTAAAGCAAATCATGATGGTAGCAGATCCATCTACGATGAGAGCACCTCCATACACGATGGTAACAGTTCCAGCAATGACTATAGTTCAGCTCCCTTCTTATATACAGTTTAAGAAGGGAGCTGAACTATAGTCATTGCTGGAACTGTTACCATCGTGTATGGAGGTGCTCTCATCGTGGATGGATCTGCTACCAGTGCTTTGTTACCAGCGTGAACTTGCTGTTTATGACCTACTGCTGTTTTGTATGGTAAGAAGATTTCTGTAACTCTGGACTGATTTGAATGGCTAAAGACTTGGATTGACTAAAGACTATGCAATTGTTTTTCATTACAAAGTAAAGTAAAAACTTTGATAAACCAGTTTGTATGTATGTTATTCACTGCTCTCAGCACCGTTTTTCTGTGCTCTACGCTCTCCTGGTTGGTTAACACAACAATATTCTTAACAGGGGAGTTTTAGGTTTGCAACACCTGGCAAGGGCCTGCTTGGAGAATATTGATTTAGCAGAATCAGAAGAGAGCTGGAGGGCACCTTGGAGGTCTTCTAGTCCAACCCCCTACTCAAGCAGGAGATGGGGGGGGGGTGAGATCCTTGCTTGTGCCAAAGGAGAAGAAAGACTCGTTGGCCGTACCTGCCCGTATTCACAATCGAAGAACAGCTGGACAAACATCTGCCTCCAGATGTCATGCCGGATGGTGTTCCGGGCATCGTGAGAACATTGGAGCAAATGCTTCAGCAGTTCCTGGAACAGGTCACTGGTGAAATTTTTGACATAAGAAAGGAGATACTGGGGAAAGAGGAAAAACGGGGAAAATATATATCACATTTTGTTCCTCTGTTAATTCACTTTTTCCCGGCTTTCCGTTACTCCTGCTAGATTCATATTCTCCCAAGGGATTCAGGACGCCACATGCAAAGAGTCCTAAACTTACGGGGAACTGAATTTCTGCCACTATATGAGGCAGGTGTTCAGTGAGTCACCCTGTCCCCCTACTGTACAACTTTGTTTGCCAGGATTTGCCAGGAGAGGAGGGAGGAAGGAAGGAAGGAAGGAAGGAAGGAAGGAAGGAAGGAGGGAGGGAGGGAGGGAGGGAGGGACCTGCTTACGATGCCTCTGCCAGTGAAAACGGAGCTTGCGAAGGCTGCCCGCAGCCCTCTCGAGCTCCATTTTAGCTGGCAACCTCAGCCAATCACAGCTGCCCCCGAACACGAATTATATCATGCTGCGTCCCTCAATGAAATGGCGTTTGTCTCCCCTGCCATAGATGATCCTGCAAGGAACTCTTATAAAAGGGATGTTTAGGCATTTCCCATTTCTGCATCATCCTGATTCTTTGCAGATGGGGGGTGGGTGAGGTCCCAAGCCCACCATCCCTCTGGGTTGTGGATGTTGGGGGGAAAGTTACTCTTCCTCCTCACCTCTGTGAATTCCTCTTCGTTCACCTTCAAGTCCAGTGATGCCATGGCTTCCAGAGGCTTGGCATAGATGTCTGCACGGAGGAGAAAGAACTTGGTGTCCAGGAGGGGCAGTGAAAGCCTTGGCCGGGAGGGGGTTCTGAGGACCCTAATGGGCAGGGGTGGGTTTCAAATTTTTTTCACTACCGGTTCTGTGGGTGTGGCATGGCTTGGTGGGCATGACAGGGGAAGGATACTGCAAAATCCCCATTTCCTCACGATCAGCTGGGACTCAGGAGGTAGAGAATAGATGGGGGTGGGGCCAGTCAGAAGTTTTACTACGGGTTCTCTGAACTACTCAAAATTTCCGCTACCAGTTCTCCAGATCTGGTCAGTACCTGCTGAAACCCACCTCTGCTAATTGGGGGAGAGAGGTGAGTGGGGACCCCACAGGGCACGCTTAAGGCAAAAGGATCCCAGAGGGCTATTTGATTGTTTGTCTGAGTTGGGGGTGCCTTATTGGGGTATTGCTTGCTGCTTGCTGCTTGTTGCTCTAGTGTTTAGAGGAAGGAAGGAAGGAAGGAAGGAAGGAAGGAAGGAAGGAAGGAAGGAAGGAAGGAAGGAAGGAAGAAAGAAAGAAAGAAAGAAAGAAAGAAAGAAAGAAAGAAAGAAAGAAAGAAAGAAAGAAAGATTGAATGAAGGAAAGAAAGAAAGATGGCATGAAGGAAGGGAAGGAAGGAAGGAAGGGAAGGAAGGAAGGAAGGAAAGATGGAATGAAAAAAAGAAAGGAAGGAAGGAAGATGGAATGAAGGAAAGAAAGATGGCATGAAGGAAAGAAAGAAGAAAGAAAGAAAGGAAGGAAGGAAGGAAGGAAAGAAAGAAGGAAAGGAAGGAAGGAAGGAATGAAAGAAAGAAAGATGGAATGAAAGAAAGGAAGGAAGGAAGATGGAATGAAGGAAAGAAAGATGGCATGAAGGAAAGAAAGAAAGAAGAAAGGAAGGAAGGAAGGAAGAAAAAGAAAGATTGAATGAAGGAAAGAAAGAAAGATGGCATGAAGGAAGGAAGGAAGGAAGGAAAGAAAGAAGGAAAGAAAGGAAGGAAGGAAGATGGAATGAAAGAAAGATGGAATGAAAGGAAGGAAGGAAGGAAGATGGAATGAAGGAAAGAAAGAAAGAAGAAAGGAAGGAAGGAAGAAAAAGAAAGATTGAATGAAGGAAAGAAAGAAAGATAGAATGAAAGAAAGATGGAATGAAGGAAAGAAAGAAAGATGGCATGAAGGAAGGAAGGAAGGAAGGAAGGAAAGAAAGAAAGTAAGAAAGAAAGAAAGAAAGAAAGAAAGAAAGAAAGAAAGAAAGAAAGAAAGACCAACATATAGACAGACAGAGAAACAGATAGATAGATAGATAGATAGATAGATAGATAGATAGATAGATAGATAGATAGATAGATAGATAGATAGATAGATAGATACCAATAAAGGAGAATATTTGTAGCTCAGGGTTGAACTGTGGGCTCCTTGGTGTTCTCTGAGTTTGGTGCTTTTCTGCAGATGTTTCATGACCCAACTAGGGAACATCATCAGTGATAGAAGGGAGTGGGAGAGGAGGAGGAGGAGGAGGAGGAGGAAGAGCAGCAGCAGCACCACTGAAGGTGGGGTGGGGGTGTCCTTGATGCTCTCTGAGCTTGATTGTTTCTTTCTAGACGTTTCATGACCCAGCTAGGGAACATCATCAGTGCTGGAAGGGAGTGTGGGGTTTGCTCTTTGGGTATGTACCAGTGTCAGTGTAGGCAGAAGTGTTCTTCTTGGCTCCTTGATTAGGCTGTGATTTACCGTTTGATTGATTGGCTGAGCTGGTAGTCCCTTGATTGGCGTATTGTTCCCTGCCCGATGGTTGGACTAGTCTTAACTTTGGTGCTTATCTAGGTCTTGGCTCCTGGCCAAGGAAGACTAGCCGATGACCCCTTGGGAGTCCAAAGCCTGGGATACAACATGGGGTAAGAGCTCCATTTTGCCTACTATTCTCCTGACAGGCAGATCCCCAACGTGGCAGGACAAAGCAGAAAAGAATAGTGATTTTTTAAACCTCCTATTCTCTTTTCAAGATGGGATGGCGCGAGAGAACGGATTAGGTCTTTGGCATCTAGGTCAACACGGCCTCCTAATCCGAGCCCAGGGTGGGTGGTAGCTGATGCCACACAGCTGGAAGCCCCCCAGAGGGAGGACAATTAGGGGATGATGGAGGGAGGTGGGAGATTAAGAACCCAGGAATTTGCAGCAGAGAAGATAGAGTCCTAGGGCTGGAAGGGACCTCAGAGGTCTTCTAGTCGAACCCTCTGCTTGAGCAGAAGGTCTTATACCATCCCAGTCCTATTTTTGAAAGCCTCCAGTGATGGAGCATCCAGGATGTGGAGACTCTGGAAAGAGTGCAGAGAAGAGCAACCAGGAGGATGAGGGGACTGGAGGCTAAAACATGCGATGAACGGTTGCAGGAACTGGGCCTGGCTGGTCTAGTGAAGAGAAGGACCAGGGGAGACAGGAGAGCATCTTCCAATGTTTGAGGGCTGCCCCAGAGAGGAGGAAGGGGGTCAAGCTCTTCTCCAAAGCACCCGAAGGCCAGACAAGGAACAATGGATGGAAACTGACCAAGGAGAGATTCAACCTGGAAATAAGGAGGAAATTTCTGATAGTGAGAACAATCAACCCATGGGACAGAAGTTGCCTTCAGAAGTTTTAAATTTTAAATTTTAAATTATATTGGGGTGTTTTAATTCTGTCCGGGCCAAATTCATTTAATCTGTTTTTAGTTGGTTTTTAAATTTTGTACGTATGTATTTTTATTGTTGGCTGTACACCGCCCTGAGTCCTTCGGGAGTAGGGCGGTATATAAATCCAAAAAAAAAAAAAAAAAAGTTGTGGGAGCTTCATCCCTGAAGGATTTTAAAAAGAGCCTGGACGGCCGTTTGTCTGAAATGGTGTAAGGCTTCTTGTTTGAGCAGAGGGTTGGATTAGATGACCTCTTAAGATCCCTTCTGTCATTCTAAGGTTGAGGAACCCTCTGGAGGTCCCTGGGGTTTTTGATAGTGGCGAAGGGTGGGATGGGGAGGCCGAGTGGGACAATGACACAGGAACGCAGCGTTGCAACCAATGGCGCTGGTGATTTCAACCTTCCAAGTTCTACGACCGACGTAAAATCACACAGAAACAGAAGGAGACTTATCCCAAGTTAGTATTGGGGGTGAGAGAGAAGGTCTTTGGACAAGGGACTGAGCTGGTTGGTTGGCTCTGGGTGAAATGGAATTATCAATTGATCAGTAGAGAGCCGGAAGGGACTTTAGAGGTCTTTTAGTCCAGCCCCGTTCAAGCAGATGACCGTATACTATTTCAGACACGTGGCTGTCCAATCTCTCGTTAAAAATTTGCCAAGATGGAGCACCCACAACTTCTTGTGGCAAGGCGTTCCGCTGGTTAATTGTTCTCACGATCAGGAAATTTCTCCTTAGTTCCAGGTTATTCAGTTTCCATTCGTTGCTTCTTCTCCTACCTTCTGATGCTTTGCAGAATAAATTGACCCCCTCTTCTTAGGGGCAGCAGCCCCTCAAATATTGGAAGACCACTATCATATCACCCCAAATTCTTCTTTTCTCTAGACTGGCCAAACCCAAATCCTGCAGCCGTTCCTCATATGTTTCAGTCTCCAGGGCCTTTAATCATCTTAGGTAAAGGTAAAGGTTCCCCTTGCACCTATGTACTAATCGTTCCCGACTCTAGGGGGCAGTGCTCATCTCCGTTTCAAAGCCGAAGAGCCAGCGCTGTCCGAAGATGTCTCCGTGGTCATGTGGCCGGCATGACTCAACGCCAAAAGCACACGGAACTGCGCTCTTTCCTTCCCACCAAAGGTGGTCCCTATTTTCCTACTTGCATTTTCTACGTGCTTTCGAACTGCTAGGTTGGCAGAAGCTGGGACAAGTCACGGGAGCTCTCCCCGTTTACGCAGCACTCGGGATTCGAACCGCCGAACTGCCGACCTTTTGATCGACAAGCTCAGTGTCTTATCCACTGAGCCACCGCATCATCTTAGTTGCTGTTCTTTGCACCAAGAAAAATGCAACATATGGTCACGTATGAGGATTGGATGAGCTCGCCACACTTTCTCTCCCTCTGCCGTGGGGGACACACGTTTCGTGCCTACGGCGGAGTCCTCAGGATGAGACCTCCCTGAGCCGGGTGTCAACCCTGAAGCTGGCCTGAGTGAGGTCATTTTCTGGGTTTCGGTACTGCCACACCGGGGCTGAGGGAGAGGGAGGGGGGAATAGAGATAGATGGGTTTTTTTGTAGCCAAAACAAAATACTTTCTTTTGGGAACCAAGGTCATTCCCCCAGGTGGTCGGAGAGAGGAGGAGTGAAGTTACTCGGCAACTGGGAAACGAGGTGATTGGACCATGTGACTGATTGTTTGGGGAAGGGGAAAAAAACTTTTACTGTAATTAGGTGAAAACTGCGGGAATATTCAGAGTCGGTTTTCACTAACTTGGGCCAATATAGGTCCCATAAGCCAGTTCTTTGAGGAATCTACCTGCCTCGGAGTTCTATTTATTGTGGGCATATAATTGGAACCAGTGGTGAAATCCAATTTTTTTTTACTACCAGTTCTGTGGACGTGGCTTGGTAGGTGTGGCTTGGTGGGTGTGGCAGGGAAAGGGTATTGCAAAATCTCCATTCCCACCCTACTGTAACTTACTTACTGTAATGCCCTCTGCATGGGGCTGCCCTTGGGACATATCCGGAGACTCCAGTTAGTCCAGAATGCGGCCGCGCAGGTAGTTACGGGGGCTTCTCGTTACTCCCGTGTTACACCTCTCCTGCGTGGGCTGCACTGGCTACCGGTTGTTCTCCGGGTTCGTTTCAAGGTGCTGGTTTTAACCTATAAAGCCCTACATGGCTTAGGCCCGGGGTACTTACAGGACCACCTCCTGCCTTCCTCCCACCGTCCAGTGCGCTCCCATAGAGTGGGCCTCCTCCGGGTGCCGTCAGCCAAGCAATGTCGGCTGGCGGCCCCCAGGGGGAGGGCTTTCTCTGTCGGAGCCCCGAACCTCTGGAAAAGTCTTCCCACCGACCTCAGGACGGCCCCCAACCTCCTCTCCTTCCGCCGGGGATTAAAGACGTGGCTGTTTAAAGAACATTACGATCGTGGGGTTATATAGTCTTTTTTAGAATGATTTTAATGGATTTTAATGTGTTTTAATTGTGTTTATTGTGATTTGTATTTATAATTGTTTTTGTAAGCCGCCCTGAGTCCTTGGGGAGAATGGCGGCATATAAGTCACATAAATAAATAAATAAATAAATAAATAAATAAATAAATAAATACTCCAGGGGAAGGATACTACAAAATCCCCATTCCATCCTCATTCCTGGGGGAAGGATATTGCAAAATCCCCATTTCCACCCCACTCTGGGGCCAGCCAGAGGTGGTATTAGCCGGTTCTCCGAACTACTCAAAATTTCCGCTACCAGTTCGTCGGAACCTGTCAGAACCTGCTGGATTTCACCCCTGCTTGGAACCCTGACGCTGGGACAGGTAGGTGAATTTTTTTACCTGCGTCCTTGAACTGAGGCATTTTGCCGACAACCTCCAGGAAGGATTGCAAGGCACTTTGGATCTGCAAACGGAAACACAACGTCTTAAGGGCGGACCCGCAAACTCTTGGCATCTCTTCTAATGGTGCAGGTTGTGGACACGGAATTGTTCCAAGGCAGAACATCCAGGTGTCCGCCATGCCCAGGGACCAGCGGTTAATTAATATGGTCTAGTGCCGTGATGACGAACCTATGGCGCGTGGGCCATAAGTGGCACTCGGAGCCATATCGGTGGGCACACGAGCTCAGCTGCGGCACATGTGCGTGCCGGCAAAGCTGATTTTCGGGCCTTCTGGGCCACCTGGAAGTAGGGAAACAGGCTGTTTCCTGCCTCCGGAGGGGACCAGAAGTCGGCAAGTGGGTGTTTCCGGCCTCCAGAGGGCCACCAGGGGAGTGGGGAAGGGTATTTTTGCCCTCCCTAGGCTCCTAGAGAGGCTCTGGAGCCTGGGGAGAGCAAAAAAACAAGCCTACTGGGCCCACCATACCATTACATGCCAAAAGCAGGGGGAGCACAGGGGGGTTGTGCACGCATGCGTGGGGGCGGGGCATATAGAATCATGGGTGTGGGCACACGCGTGTGTGACCCCCCCGCGCTCCCACTTTTGGCACGCGATGGCAAAAAGGTTAGCCATCACTGGTCTAGTGACTTACATTATTTGATTACATAAATAATTACCACAACTGATCCCAGAATTTATGTTGCTAAAGGAAAAAAAAAGGTTCAGTTGTGCCCTATTTTACAACCTTCCTTGCCACCGTTGTTAAGTGAATCACAGCAGTTGTTAAGTTAGTTCCACAGCTGCTAAATGAATTTGGGCTTCCCCCGTTGACTTGGCTTCTCTGACGGTCGCAGAAGGGGATCACGGGACCCCTGAACGCTGCAACCGTCATATCTATGAGTCAGTTGCCAAGTATCTGAAATTATGATCATGTGATCCCCCAGGATGGTGCAACAGTCGTATGTGTGAAAAAGGGTCGTAAGTCAATTTTTCTCAGTGCTGTTGTAACTTCTAACGGTCACTAATAATGAATGGTTGTAAATCAAGGACTATTTGTACTTATTTATATACCGGCCTACCCAGCCTCACAACTCTTGATTTTCAGAAATATAGCTAGTCCCTGAGTTACGACCATAAAGGAGTCTGCCCATCACGGTCGTAACTCGTGATGGCTATAGTTCTGTTGTCAACCCATGTGGCCAAGCTGATTTTATAGACAGTCATAAAGTGAACATCATGGTTGTTAAATGAACCAATGGTTTGCTATGGAGACGAGGTAACGTCATGAGTTCTAGAAAACAAGGAGATTTCATTTGCCCTGTCGGTCTTACTGAGGGTATGGTTTTCTCTTCGGTTGTTCCTTGATGATGGAACCACATAATGATTTATTTATTCGTTCTATTTAATTAGGGATCTAGTTAACGAGGGAACGGTAGCCCTGGAGTCCTTGGTGCTCTCTGAGCTTGGTGGTTTTACGGCAGACGTTTCTTTATCCGACTAGGTAACTTCATCAGTGCTAGAAGGGAGTAGGACTTCCTCCCTGTTTATGTACAGTGGTTCTCAGTGTTGGTGAGAGTTCCTTGATTCGGCGGCGGTTCATGGTTTGTCTGAGCTGGTAGCTGTATCCCTTCTTGATTGTTGGTCTAGTCTTAATCTTGGGGTTAATACCTGGGTGTCGATTTGTTGGCGAAGAAATCTTCTGGTCGTTCTCTTGCGTTTTTGGAGTTCTGATCTTCTCTTTTGAGTGGTGTGTAGATGTCATTTATCTTCAGGTGCCTGTTGATGGCGGAGGTGTCTAGGGTTTTTGGCTTTGGCTTGGTCTAGGTCCGTGATGGCGAACCTTTTCGGCACCGAGCGCCCAAACCGGAACGCATGTGTTCTACTTACCTTTAGTACCGGTTCTACTTACCTTTACTACTGGTTCGCAACGGGGCCATGCGCGCTCTTCTGCGCAAGCGAAGAAGCATTTTGATGACTTCAGGGTCGGTGGGTGGAGCCTCCCACCGGTTTTACTACCGGTTCTATAGAACCGGTGCGAACTGGGGGAAACCCACCACTGATGTGCACACCGGCACGCGCTGGAGCACCGGAAACCGAAAGACCAGCTGGCCGATACATGCATGCCTGTTTTTTGGCCGTTCTGGGCTGTTTTCAGTGTTCCGGTGCCCGCAAAGACTAGCTGGCCACTCAGGCACCCGGGAAGAAAAATTACCCAAAACCAGCCTGAAAACAGCATGAAAAACGGCCTAAAAATGTTTCAGTTTTTGGCTGTTTTTAGACCCATTTTTAGGGCGTTTTCCGTTGCTCCGGCACTCCGACGTGCCAGAAACCAGAACAGCAGCTGGCGACAGCACTCATGCCCACAGAGAGGGGTCTGCGTGCCACCTGTGTGTGCCGTAGGTTCGCCATCCCAGGCCTCGGTCTTCATGGTTGCAAAATTCCAATTCAAACCATGGTGAAATGAAGGATTTTTTCTTAATTCTTGAGGCTTCGTAGCTCAGTGTTCACTGTACTTTATTGGCTTCGTGTCTTTTTATTAATAAAGAAAGAAAAGTTAGTGCAAGCGACTTCGTTTATTTTATACCGTTTCACCAAAGGAGTAATGCCTCCTACAAAGGCAGCATTTAACATCCAGCTGCCTGCAATTACTGTAAGTTTGAATCTCACCAGGCTCAAGGTCAACTCAGCCTTCCATCCTTTCTAAGGTAGGTCAATTGAGGACCCAGTTTGTGGGGGCCATAAGCTGACTTTGTATAAATATATAAAAGTATGAAGGCTGTTGCTTCACGCATTGTAAGCCGCCCTGAGTCTCCGGAGAAGGGCGGCATATAAATCTAATGAAAGAAAGAAAGAAAGAAAGAAAGAAAGAAAGAAAGAAAGAAAGAAAGAAAGAAAGAAAGAAAGAAAGAAAGAAAGGAAGGAAGGAAGAAAGGAAAGAAAGAAAGAAAGAAAGACAGAAAGAAAGAAAGAACATTCAGCTGTCTGCAATTACTGTAAGTTCGAATCTCACCAGGCTCAAGGTTGACTCAGCCTTCCATCCTTTCTAAGGTAGATAAATTGAGGACCTAGTTTGTGGGGGCCATAAGCTGACTTTGTATAAATATACAAAAGTATGAAGGCTGTTGCTTAACGCATTGTAAGCCCCCCTGAGTCTCCAGAGAAGGGCGGAATATAAATCTAATTAAAAATAAAAAAAAGGGATTTTGCGATGTAACGTGTAGCAAAGTTTCCCAATTTTCCGACTCCATGCTTCGGAATGCCTTCCTTCCTTCTTGTCATAGCAGGGGTCCCTGACACCCCACCCCCCCCTCAGGCCACTACAGGTAGTCCTCGACTTACAACACTTCATTTAGCAACCGTTTGAAGTTACAACGGCACTGAAAAAAGGGACTTAGGGCCATGTTTCACACTTATGACCGTTGTGGTCACATGTTCGAAACTCAGATGCGGTGTCCCCAGGGTCACGTGATCCCCTTCTGTGACCCTCTGACCAGCCAAGTTAACGGGGGGGGGGGAGACGGATTCATGTAACGAACGTGTGATTCACTTAACAACCACAGGGATTCACTTAACAACGGTGGCGAGAAAAGTCGTAACATAGGAGCAAATCTCACTGAACCGCTATCTCGCTTAGGAACAGAAACGTTGGGCTCAACTGCGGTCGTAAGTCGAGGACTACCTGGACGAAGCGACGGGAGAGCGAGCGAAGCTTCCTCTGCATCATCACGCGTGGGATCTGGATTCGGTCCGAAGCCTTTTCCCCTCCCTCTGAAATTGGTCCCTGGTGCCTGAAAGGTTGGGGACCCCACCCCACACCCCCTGTGTTACAGGACAACTCTGTGTGTGTGTGTGTGTGTGTGTTCTAAGAGTTCACCTAGAATTAAATTAACTGGTTTTGATGTATAGAGTAGAAATAACAAGCAAATCCTGTGTCAAGAGACAGACAGGACAGATCAGCTGTTGAGACTAAAAAAAATATGCTTGGACTCCCCCTGCAAAGAAAAAGCTGGCTGGTCGTTAGGAGAGAATATTCCTCCCTCTCTCCCTCTTCTTTCTTTCTTCCTTCCTTCCTCCCTTCCTTCTTTTTCCCTCCTTCCTTCTTTCTCTCCCTCCCTCCCCTCCTTCCTCTACTTTCCCTCCTTCCTTCCTGCCTGCCTTCCTTCTCTTTCCCTCCTTCCTCCCCTTGCTTTCCTTCCTTCCTTCTTTCCCTCCCTTCCATCCCTCCCTCCACTTTTTCCTTCCTTCCTTCTTTCCCTCCCTCCCTCCACTTTCTTTCCTTCCTCCCTTCTCTTTCCCTCCTTCGTCCCCCCTTGCTTTCCTTCCTTCCTTCCTTCTCTCCCTTCCATTCCTCCCTCCACTTTCCTTCCTTCCTTCTTTCCCTCCCTCCCTTCCTCCACTTTCCCCTTTCTTCCTTCTCATTCCCTCCTTCCTCCCTCCCCTTGCTTTCCTTCCTTCCTTCCCTCCCTCCACTTTCCCTCCTTCTTTCCCTTCCTCCCTCCCTCCACTTTCCCTCCTCCCCACCCCTTGCTCCTTCCTTCCTTCCTTCCTTCCTTCCTTCCTTCCTTCCTTCCTTTCCTTTCCTTTCCTTTCTTTTTCCTCCTTCCTCCCTCCCCTTGCTTTCCTTCCTTCCTTCTTTCCCTCCCTCCCTCCACTTTCCCTCCTCCCCACCCCTTGCTCCTTCCTTCCTTCTTTTTCCCTCCTTCCTCCCCTTGCTCTCCTTCCTTCTCTCCCTCCCTCCCTCCCTCCCTCCCTCCCTCATTCCTTTCCTTCTGGTCTGAGCCTCTGCTTTGCATGCTGAAGTTCCCAGGTTCGGTGCTCAGGATCGCCACTTGCTCGGCTGAGCCCGTCCACCCCTTCATCCATTGCCATTGAGGAATCCCCCCTCCCCATCCATGTAGAAACTGGATATGTGCACACTTGACGTGTCCCCACTCCCCACCAGCTCAGTAGGGGCCATGGGGATGAATGGGCTGGGCCAGGAGTGGGGGCACGAGACGGCTATGGGTGCTACCTCCAGCTCCTGAAGAAGGAGGAAGACATACATCTCAATGGTGGAAGAGGCGGTGGGGACTTAGGGAGGGGATGACATAAGTCTACGTCCATGCTCATCCCTGGAGACTCACTGGCTGACCTTGGGACCCTCTCTTAGCTCAGCTGGCCTCATGGAGGCGGGGGGGGGGGAATGCCAAGAGGGAGGGCTTTTGAGGCTGCTTTGAGCTCCTGGGTGGAAGCAGGATAGGCAGAGAATCTAATAAACGAATAGTAAGTGGAAGGAAGGCTGTGCAGCCGGGAAAACACCCCTGGGCACCTCTGCACGTTTTTAGGTTTGACGGGCCTCACCCGGAGGAATTGGCAAGCCAGCCTTTAAAAAAGGGGGGATTTGATTTCTTGGGGGGGATGGAGGTGGAATTGAGCATGAGGAGATGGAGAAACATAGGAGGAAGAGGAGGAGGAAGAGGAGGGGGAGGAGGAAGAGAAGGAGGAAGAGGAGAAGGAAGAAGAGAAGGAAGAGGAGGAAAAAGGAAGGAGTAGAAGGAGAAGGAGAAACAGAAAGAGAAAGAGGAGAAAGAAAAGAGAAAGAAGACAAAAGAAAATCAGGATTAAAAAGAGGAGGAGGAAGAGAAAGAGGAGGAGAAAGGAAAAGAGAAGAAGGAGAAGAGGAAGAGGAGAAAGATTAAAAAAAGGAGAAGGAGAAAGAGAAAGAGGAGAAAGAAAGGAGAAAGAGAAGGAGGAGGAGGAGGAGAGGAGAAGAAAGATAAAAAAAGAAGAGGAGGAGAAGAAAAAGAATTGAGTAAGCAATCAGACAAACAATCAAACAACTCAAGGAACCACCAAGAAAAAATTACACTCCCACTCTGATAGGTGAACAAAGCTTCCTTCCTCGCTGCACTGATAATGTTACCTAGGCAGGTAATGAAACATCTCTAAAGTAAACCACCAACCTCTGGCAGCTTACTGTTCCTGCTCTGTTATTCTGTTATTTATTTAGCTCCAAGGACCCCAGGGTTGAACCCTGGGCTACAAATATTCTCTTCTACTGATACGGCACTACCGGTAGTCCTCGACTTACAACAGTTCAGGCCATTCTAAGTTACAGGAGCATGGAAAAAAGTGACTTATGACCGTTTTTCACACTTATGACCGTTGCAGCCTCCCCGTGGTCACGTGATCAAAATTTGGCTGCTTGGCAAGCGGCTCCTATTTATGACGGCTGCAGTGCCCTGGGGAGGGGAGGGGGGGGTCACGTGATCCCCTTTTGCAACCGTCTGACAATGTCAATGGGGAAATCATATTCACTTAATAATCCTGTTAGTAATTTAAGAACTCCAGTGATTCGCTTAACAGCGGTGGTGAGAAAGGTCATAAAACGGGGCAAAACTCAGTTAAAAACTGTCTCGCTTAGCAACTGAAATTTCGGGCTCTTTTGTGGTCCTAAGGCGAGGATGACCTGTAGTAAGTTTTGTGAACCAGGATGATTCAGGTTTGGGGCACGAGTTGTTGGGTATTGAACCTGGGAACTGGGCATGCAAAGCAGAGATCTGACCATCCAGCTGAATCTCCTCATAGATACGCCCTCTAGTCACAGGGTTTCCAACTTTGGTGTACTTTACGAGTTATGGACTTCAACTCCCAGAATTCCTCAGCCAGGCTGAGGAACTTCAACTCCCAGAAGTTGTGGACTTCAACTCCTAGCTGAGGAACTTCAACTCCCAGAATTTGTAGACTTCAACTCCCAGAATTCCACAGCCAGGCTGAGGAACTTCAACTCCCAGAAGTTATGGACTTCAACTCCCAGAATTCCTCAGCCAGGCTGAGGAACTTCAACTCCCAGAAGTTGTGGACTTCAACTCCCAGAATTCCTTCAACTCCCAGAAGTTGTGGACTTCAACTCCCAGAATTCCTCAGCCAGGCTGAGGAACTTCAACTCCCAGAAGTTGTGGACTTCAACTCCCAGAATTCCTTCAACTCCCAGAAGTTGTGGACTTCAACTCCCAGAATTCCTCAGCCAGGCTGAGGAACTTCAACTCCCAGAAGTTGTGGACTTCAACTCCCAGAATTCCTCAGCCAAGCTGGGGAACTTCAACTCCCAGAAGTTGTGGATGTCAACTCACAGAATTTCTCACCAGGCTGAGGAACTTCAACTCCCAGAAGTGGTGGACTTCAACTCCCAGAATTCTTTAACCAGGCTGGCTCAGCCTGGTTGGCTGAGGAATTCTAGGAGTTGAAGTCCACAATTTGTAAAGTCACCCAGGTTGAAGACTCCTGCATCTAGTAATTGGAGCCAGAGAAGCTTCCAATGTTGGTTTGTGGAATGAGCTGATGGGTCTTTCTTGGACCTCAGCTCATCCCCAGAAAAAACCAGAGCAGACCAGCTGCTGGCCTTCTCCTCTTGCTTAGTTCCCTATCCTACTTGCTGAACCAAAAGCTCTGGAGATGCCTTCAGACAAGATGTGGCTAGCAAAGGGAGGAGAAAGGAGAGGGCCAGCCTTCTGTTACTTCTCAGGAGAAGATGTCTGGGGAAGGTCTTTGCCAGCCAGCTGTGGTGGCCCCGGTTCGTTCGCCCCAGTTACCAGCGCCAGCGGTAGCTGTCCGGTGGCATCCAGGGTCCATTCGTGGAACTGCACGGCTAAGGCCTGCTCGCGCAGTTGGTTGACTTGAGCTTTGATGTTCTCCACGTCTTCTCTATGATGGCGTTTTTCTTCCACCAAGTCCTTCATCTGAGCGAGTCTGCGGGACACCAAGGTAACATGGTTAGATCAGGGTTATTAAAAGTCAGGAGAACTCAAACCACAGAATATCAGAGTTGGAAGAGACCTTGGGGGTTCTTCTCGTCCAAGCACCTACTCAAGCAGGAGACCTTATACCAGTGGTGAAATGTAAAATTTGTTACTACTTGTGTGGGCGCGGTTTGGGGTGGTGGTGATAATGTGACTGGGTGGGCATGGCCAACTTTTTTTAAAAAAAACTTTTAAAAGCATTTTTTTCTACAACATCCTCGGCCGAAGAGGTTGTAAAAAAAAATGCTTTTAAAAGCCTCTGACGATCCCAGCTGAGTTCCCTGATCGGCAGAGGCTTTTTTTTTCCTTTTAAAATCATTTTTTTCTACAACTTCTTCGGCCGAAGAGGTTGTGTAAAAAAAAAAAAGATTTTAAAAGCCTCTGACGATCAGGAAACTCAGCTGGGATCGTCAGAGGCTTTTAAAAACATTTTTTCTACAACCTCTTCAGCTGAGGAGGTTGTAGAAAAAATGCTTTTAAAAGCCTCTGACGATCCCTGCTGAGCCTCACGATCATCAGAGGCTTCTTTTTTTACTTTTAAAAGCATTTTTTCTACCACCTCTTCCACCGAAAAAATTTTTTAAATGAAAAAAAAAAAGCATCTGATGATCGCACGGCTCAGCTGAGCATGGGGAGGGGGGCAGGGATTTTTGCTACCGGTTCTCCGAACCACCCAGCGCCATCACTACCGGATTGGGTGACCCGGTCCGAACTGGGAGCATTTCACCCCTGCCTTGTATCATCATGGACAACTGGTTGTGCAATCTCTTCTTGAAAACTTCCAGTGATGGAGCACCCACAACTTCTGGAGGGAAGCCCTTCCACTGATTTACGGCCCTCACCGTCAGGAAGTTTCTCCTGAATTCAAGGTTGTTTCTCTCCTTGATTGGTTTCCTAACCCCTCGGTTGCTTCTCCTCCAGCCTTCAGATGAATTGGTAGCATTTTTTTTTTACTAGGTTTTTTTTTTACGGTAGCATTTCACCCTTGCTTCAGGTGCTTTGGAGAATAGCTTGACCCCCTTCCTCCTCTCTGGGGCAGCCCCTCACATATTGGACCTCTGCTCTCCTGTCTCCCCTGGTCTTTCTCTTCCCTAGACTAGCCATTTCTTCTGTCCATCCATGTTCACTCAGATATCTTTCTCTTTCTTTCTTTCTTTCTTTCTTTCTTTCTTTCTTTCTTTCTTTCTTTCTTTCTTTCTTTTTCTTTCTTCCTTCCTTCCTTCCTTCCCTCCCTCCCTCCCTCCCTCCCTCCCTCCCACCTTTCTTTCTTTCTTTCTTTTTTCCTGCCCTCCCTCCCTCCCTCCCACCCTTTCTTTCTTTCTTTCTTTCTTTCTTTCTTTCTTTCTTTCTTTCTTTCTTTCTCTTTCTTTTTTCCTTCCCTCCCTCCCTCCCTCCCTGCTTTCTTTCTTTCTTTCTTTCTTTCTTTCTTTCTTTCTTTCTTTCTTTCTTTCTTTCTTTCTTTCTTTCTTTCTTTCCTGCTTTGGAAAACAGCTTGATCCCCTTCCTCCTCTCTGGGGCAGCCCCTCAAATATTGGAAGATGCTCTCCTGTCTCCCCTGGTCCTTCTCTTCCCTAGACTAGCCGTGCCCAGTTCCTGCAACCATTTGTCGTATATTTTAGAGCCTCCAGTCCCCTCGTCATCCTGGTTGCTCTTCTCTGCACTCTTTCCAGAGTCTGAACATGCTTTTTTTAATATCGTGATGGCAAGCAAGACCCTGAGTAATGATACATCCTGTGGACCTTCTGATGCAGTAGAGCTTGTCTTAGGATCCCTTGAAGTATCTCACGGGATGTTGCAGTCGGGACCAATGAGAAAAACCAAGGGAGCTTCAGCTCTGAAGAGGACGTAGAATAACTTATGGAAGCTCAGCTTGTCCCAGGATGGCAAGGAACTCGGTGCCCTCTGAGCTGGGTTGTTTCCTTGAGACGTTTCACGACCCAGCTAGATAACCTAATCAGGGCAAGAGGGTGTGGGGGGGTTTGGTCTCTGTTTATAGTCAGTGCTGGTGGGAATGTTTTCTTCTGTTGGTGGCTCCTCCATTGTGCTGTTGTTGACTATTAACTTGTTTGTCTGAGTTGGTAGTTCCTTGAGTGGGGTATTGTTGACTGCTAACCATCCCGCTGACAGGTCGACCCACTTTATAGTGGGTTTCAGCAGATCCTGACCAGTTCTGGAGAACTGGTAGCGGAAATTTTGGGTAGTTGAGAACCCATAGTAAAAATTCTGACTGGCCCCGCCCCCAACTATTCTCTGCCTCCAGAGTCCCAACTGTTTGGGAGGAAATGGGGATTTTGCAGTATCCTTCCCCTGCCATGCCCACCAAGCCACGCCCAGAGAAGTAGTAAACGGAAGTACTTTACACAGAGTAGTAAAGAATGTTTGAATCCCACCACTGGCAAACTCCACTCCCTTCTAGCACGGATGATGTTCCCTAGTTGGGTCGTGAAATTAAAAGAAAAACACGAAGCTCAGAGAGCAGCAAGGACGACACAGTTGTCGTCCTCCTCCTCCTTTCTCCAAACCCCGCTTCCTTCTAGCACTGATGATGTTCCCTAGCTGGGTCGTGAAACATCTGCAAGAAAAACACCAAGATCAGAGAGCACCAAGTCCTCCACCGTTCAACCCCGCGCTACAAATATTCTCCCCTTATTATCAGGCCTAACTTTCCGTTTGAACCGGCTTCCCTCAGGTGGACCTAACTCACTTATGCAGCGTCGTGTCGGGCACGCGTGTCTTCAGCTGATCCGTGATGGCCTTCAACCCTCGCACGTAGGGGTTGGGCTTGGCGGCCAGATCGTAGGCAGGATTATGCCTCATCAAGTATTCGCCCAGGAAGATCATGGGGTCAAAGGGGCAGGGTTCGGACTCCTTCGGCTCCAGCGCCTGCTTCCGTTCTGCCACTTTTAACAGCTTCTCCACGGCGGGCACCAAAGTGGGCAGAAGCTTATCGAGAAGATACGCCCGGGTTTCCAGAGTCATGGACTCGGTGTTGAACCAATCCTGGGACAAGGTGTCCGGTGGGTCTTCCTTTTCCATCTTCTTCTGCTGCAGCGTTTTCTTCTGGAGTCTCGTCATCTTGTTGCCCTGAAGATCCAAAGCTCGCGGTTGGACACGGTCATGGAAAATGGCCTTCCACTGAGTGTCCGTCGCCGGAGTCAGAGAGCGACGGGCGGCCCCCATATTTGGCTTGTCTGCTCCCGCGGGGAGGTCGTTGCCCTGGTTGACTTCGGCACCGTTTTCCCTGTCTGGGTCCGCGGCCATGTTTGGGGTCTCTGCAAGGGAAGAGGAAAAGGAAGGACGATCTGATTCTGACAGATGTAAATGACGCAGTGGTCAAAAAGCAGCCAACGCAATCCTAAACTGCATGAACAGAGAGATACAATCAAGATCAAGGGAGGTACTAATACCACTCTATAAAGTGGTGAAATCCAAATTTTTTTACTACCGGTTCTGTGGGCGTGGCTTGGTGGACGTGGCAAGGGAAGGATACTGCAAAATCTCCATTCCCTCCCCACTCCTGGGGGACGGATACTGCAAAATCTCCATTCCCTCCCCACTCCTGGGGAAGGATACTGCAAAATCTCCATTCCCTCCCCGCTCCTGGGGAAGGATACTGCAAAATCCCCATTCCCTCCCCACTCTGGGACCAGCCGGTTCTCTGAACTACTCAAAATTTTCCCTACCGGTTCTCCAGAACCTGTCAGAACCTGCTGGATTTCACCCCTTCTATAAAGCCTTAGTAAGGCCACACCTAGAATACTACATCCAGTACTATAAAAAAGATGTTGAGACTCTGGAAAGCAGGGGTGAAATCCAGCAGGTTCTGGAGAACTGGTAGCGGGAAATTTTGAGTAGTTCAGAGAACCAGCAAATACCACCTCTGGCTGTCCCCAGAGTGGAGTGGGAATGAGATTTTGCAGTATCCTTCCCCTGCCACGCCCACCAAGCCACACCCACCAAGCCACGCCCACAGAACTGGTAGTAAAAAAAATTGGATTTCATCACTGCGGGAAAAGTTTCTGAATGTTTTGTAGGTAACAGCTTCATCAGATCACAAGACACCCCCCCTCCCACTTGACACACCCACACCTGCAGCTCTTATAAATAGAACCCCGATGCCGACATCCCCTGGTCTAAACTCTGCTGAAGGCGTTACCTAGCCTGGTCACGAAACGTTCAGAAACTGACCAGCTCGGAGAACGAAACTCCATCCTCGTTCTATGTTGTATGTTTGAGCCTCCAGTCCCCTAATCCTCTTCGTTGCTCTTCTCTGCACTCTTTCCAGAGTCTCAACATCCTTGTTTTATATCGTGGCGACAGCTATTTGAAGTTAGAACTGCCAAAACATCTTAGGGAGATACTTACGCAATTCGAACAGCTCAACACAATGGTCAGATATGGGAGACTCCGTTCTATACTACAATGGGGGTCTCTGCATTTGTGAAGCGGCAGAGGTAGAAGAACTGGCTCACATCCTATTTGATCGTTGCCTGTATTAGAGGATGAGGGACTGGTACCTCGGTCTACGTACCAAAGGAAGGGCCCATTGGGATCCCCAAATCAAAACCACTTACCTTGTGTGCGGCCAGAATCTGAAAATAACGTTTAACACAGGATAGCTACTTAAGCAAAATGGTTCGGTTAAGATCGGAGTTCGTGGGTCTGATTGGGATAAATGGCAGGGGTGACACCGAAATATAATTTTATCGTATTTTATCTATATCTCAGATTATTGTACTTTATTCCGTTTTCATCTTAGATTGTATTTTTTTTAATTCCAATTTCATTTTAAATCGTCTTTCATTCCAATTTCATTTTACGTTGCATCTCATTATCCAATTGCATTTTAAATCGCTTTTATCAAATTTCAGGAATGATGTGTTTCTGGAACTCTGCGCTTTGATATGGCCCAAGGCAGGGGTGAAATCCAGCAGGTTTTGACAGGTTCTGGAGAACACGGTAGCGGAAATTTTGAGCAGTTCGGACAACCGGCAAATACAACCTCTGGCTGGCCCCAGGAGCAGGGTGGGAATGGAGATTTTGCAGTATACTTCCCCTCAGGAGTGGGGAGGGAATGGAGATTTTGCAGTATCCTTCCCCTGGAGTGGGGTGGGAATGGAGATTTTGCAGTATCCGTCCCCCAGGAGTGGGGTGGGAATGGAGATTTTGCAGTATCCGTCCCCTAGGAGTGTGGAGGGAATGGAGATTTTGCAGTATCCTTCCCCCCAAGAGTGGGGAGGGAATGGAGATTTTGCAGTATCCTTCCCCTGGAGTGGGATGGGAATGGAGATTTTGCAGTATCCATCCCCCAGGAGTGTGGAGGGAATGGAGATTTTGCAGTATCCTTCCCCCCAGGAGTGGGTGGGAATGGAGATTTTGCAGTATCCATCCCCCAGGAGTATGGAGGGAATGGAGATTTTGCAGTATCCTTCCTCCCAAGAGTGGGGAGGGAATGGAGATTTTGCAGTATCCTTCCCCTGGAGTGGGATGGGAATGGAGATTTTGCAGTATCCATCCCCCAGGAGTGTGGAGGGAATGGAGATTTTGCAGTATCCTTCCCCCCAGGAGTGGGTGGGAATGGAGATTTTGCAGTATCCATCCCCCAGGAGTATGGAGGGAATGGAGATTTTGCAGTATCCTTCCTCCCAAGAGTGGGGAGGGAATGGAGATTTTGCAGTATCCTTCCCCTGGAGTGGGATGGGAATGGAGATTTTGCAGTATCCATCCCCCAGGAGTGTGGAGGGAATGGAGATTTTGCAGTATCCTTCCCCCCAGGAGTGGGTGGGAATGGAGATTTTGCAGTATCCATCCCCCAGGAGTATGGAGGGAATGGAGATTTTGCAGTATCCTTCCTCCCAAGAGTGGGGAGGGAATGGAGATTTTGCAGTATCCTTCCCCTGGAGTGGGATGGGAATGGAGATTTTGCAGTATCCATCCCCCAGGAGTGTGGAGGGAATGGAGATTTTGCAGTATCCTTCCCCCCAGGAGTGGGTGGGAATGGAGATTTTGCAGTATCCATCCCCCAGGAGTATGGAGGGAATGGAGATTTTGCAGTATCCTTCCTCCCAGGAGTGGGTGGGAATGGAGATTTTGCAGTATCCTTCCCCTGCCACGCCCACCAAGCCACACCACATCCACCAAGCCACGCCCACAGACCCAGTAATACAAAAAAAAATTGGATTTCACCACTGGTCCAAGGGCTAATCAATCAATCAATCCAATAAATAAATAAATATCGTGGCAACCAAAACCGGAACGCAATATCCCAAGTGTGCCCTTACATAAAATGGGATTAACACTCCACAGAGGCTGCCTGAGATTAAATGACCACCTTCGACATGAGAAGCGCGTCTGAATCCTCACTCCGACGTCTCTTCCTTTTAGCAAAATCTCAGCATCCTTCAGGTTGTCCCACCAGGACAACCTGTTAAGAAATGCCACGTATTTACGGAGGCTTACCTGTTGGGACAGATCTGATCTGAAAATGCGTGAGAATTTGTGACGGGGATGCCTAATTTTAGCTGTCCGCAATCTTGCACGGACTTCCACCGCCTGCCCCTCCCTGCAGAGTGCAGAATCCGGCAGTGTCAATGTTTGAGGTTGCTAAGCAACAGTTGGTGGAGGGGAAGACGGGGGGGGCAATCCATCTCCTTGGGCAGCTGGGAAAGGTGAGCGTGCCAACGGTCCTCCTCCTCATGGTTTCGTCTCGGGGTTGTGAGAACCAAGAAAGAACCAGAGGGGTGAGAGGGTGAGAGGAAAGCTCAACCATTCGTGGTCAGAGGGTCTTGGACCTTCTCCAGGGAAGGTTCTCCAGGCTTGCTTCAGACTCAGCAAAAGACGGTTGTGGCTGGAAAGCCAGGATGGGAAAAAAAAAAACACAGCTGCTGAGAAAACCGGTTTGTCGTTTCTTTGTCCTACCAGGCAGGGTTAGCATTCACTTACTTTCCTTACTGGTTTGCAAATGTGGGCACTCGCGCACGCCACTTCCACGCATGCGCACAGCCTTCCGCGCATATGAGCAAATCGCCTTTCACGCACGCACAAGGCCTAAATAAGGAGCCTGAGTAGCGTAGGGGGGTAATGCCTCCTACAAAGGCAGCATTTAAGATCCAGCTGCTGCAATTACTGCGAGTTCAATTCTAGCCAGGCTCAAGGTCGACTCAGCCTTCCATCCTTTATAAGTTTGAGTTTGAGTTTATTCAGATTTATATACCGCCCTACTCCCCGAAGGGACTCAGGGCGGTGAACAGCCAATTAAAAATACAATATAATACAAAAGTTAAAAATTTAAAATAAATTATACAATTAGGCTGAAATAATTAAAATCCAATTTTAAAAACATTTAAAACCCAATATAAAACCCATTTATAAAGGGAGGTTTAAGCCAGGCCAGCCTGATAAAATAGGAACGTTTTCAGGGCCCGGCGGAAGATATGTAGGTCCTGTAACCTCCTTATCTCAGGGGGGAGCTCGTTCCAGATGGCCGGTGCCCCCACAGAGAAGGCTCCCCCACTGGGGGCCGCCAGTCAACACTGTTTGGCCGACGGCACCCTGAGGAGCCCCTCTCTGTGGGAACGGACTGGTCGGTGAGAAGCTATTGGTGGCAGAAGGCGGTCCCGAAGATACCCTGGTCCTAAGCTATGGAGCGCTTTGAAGATAGTAACCAAAACCTTGAAACGCACCCGGAAGACCACTGGGAGCCAGTGCAGCTCGCGCAGGAGTGGAGTCACATGGGAGCGCCACGTCGCTCCCATCACCACCCACGCGGCCACATTCTGGACCAGTTGGAGCCTCCGGGTGTTCCTCAAGGGGAGCCCCATGTAGAGAGCATTACAGTAGTCCAGACGTGAGGTGACGAGGGTGGGTAAATTGAGGACCCAGTTTGTGAGGGCAATAAGCTGACTTTGTATAAAATATAAATATACAAAAATATGAAGGCTATTGCTTAACGCATTGTAAGCCGCCCTGAGTCTCCGGAGAAGGGCTGCATATAAATCAAATTAAAAAAAAAAAAAAAAAGGATGGGCCACTTGCAATTTTTACTACCTATTCGCCCAAACCGGTCTGAACCAGCTGAATATCACCTCTGCTGCTGGGGCTAACCGACCTTGGAGGGCACGATCTATGGTTCTAAGCCTTTGATAGACGCCATCATGGTGACATCGTGCGGCTCGCTATCAAGTCCTTGTAAACCGAGGCCAAGTTGTGTAGCGTGGGCCAGCAACGGGCATCATTAGCGTATTTCACATCAATTGTGATCAGGGTCACGTGAAGGGTTAATGCCGCTTTATAAGGTAAGGCCACACTTGGAATCTGGCATCCAGTTTTGGTGGCCATGATGGTGGAGACTCTCGAAAGAGGGCAGAGAAGAGCAACCAAGAGGATGAGGGGGCTAAAAGGTACAAAGAATGGTTGCTGGAATTGGGCAGGTCTCGTTTAATGAAAAGAAGGACCAGGGGCAGCATTCCAATATTTGAGGAGCTGCCCCAAAGAAGATCTGGGGGTCAATTTATCCTCCAAAGCCCCAGAAAGCAGGAGAAGAAGCAACGGATGGAAACTAACCAAGGAGAGATGCAACCTGGAATTAAGAAGAAACTTCCTAACAGGGAGGACAATTAACCAGTGGAACTGCTGGCCACCAGAAGTCGTGGGTGCTCCATCAGTAGATGGTATTCAAAGATAGACCAGACAACCATTTGAGCAGAATAGTATAGGACAGTGATGGCTAACCTTTTTGCCGTCGCATGCCAAAAGTGGGGGGAGAGCAGGGGGAATTGCGTGCGTGCCCACACCCATAATTCAATGCCTATCCATACCCCACCCTCCTGCGTGTTCCCCCCACGCTCCCCCCGTTTTTGGCACACGATGGCACAGTGGGCCCATTTTTCACTCTCCCCAGGCTCCAGAGGCTTTCTAGGAGCCTGGGGAGGGCAAAAAGAGCCTTCCTCAACACCCCCAGGAGGCCCTCCAGAGGTTGGAAACAGCCCATTTCTCAACTTCCTCAGGCCCAAAAATTAGCTGGCCGGTGGGCACATGTGTGCTGGAGCTAGGGCAATAGTCATGTGCCCTCAGATATGGCTCCACGTGCCACCTGTGGCACCCGTGCCATAGGTTCGCCATCACGGGTATAGGATCTCCTCCTTCAGCTGGGGGTTGGACTAGAGGACCTCAAAGATCCCTTCCAACTGTTATTCTGTAATTCTGAAATTGCATCCTGAGGTCACTTGTCCTCCACAGGCCTCTGTGGCTGGCGGTTTATTTATCAAAGGCAGGCTTTGAAATCGGGGCCACTTTTCAAGCGTTCAGGTGGAATTATAAAACGTAACGAGAAAAGCGGATCAGCGAAATGGGGAAGAAGCCATCGTAGCTAAAATGAGAATAATCCAGAGCAATCCCAAAATTTGCCAAATGAATCCAGCAAGACGTTATCCACAGCAACCTTTTGCAAGGTTGCGGTATAACAACCTTTATATTGGGTTTTAAATTTTTATAATTGGATTTTTAAACTGTTGAGCCAAAATTATTTAATTTGTTTTAATATGATTTTTTAACTTTTGTATTTATTGTATCTTATTCTGGCTGTTCACCGCCCTGAGTCCCGTCTGGGAGTAGGGCGGTATATAAATTTAATAAATAAATAAATAATAATAATAAATAAATAAATAAACAGAATATTTCTAGAGAGAGGCTAAATTTAAGGACTCGTTTGGCAGAAATTGAGGTAGGGGCAATAGGCCAGCTGTCAAAAAACATCCCCCAGGTTTGAAATAATGGCGATAAATACTGCGGGCGCCCAGGCTGTTAAACCGCTAACCTTTCTAATGCCAAGAACTCAGAAACAAGATTGTATGATCTGGAAAAGGTTTGGGTACGTATCCATGGCAAAGAAAGGAGGCATCGAGAAAAAATGTGTGCCGATTAGGGCATCGGTGCGTGATTTCCGCGCATAAGGCAAGTGGGGTTTAATCTGACAAAGGAAGAACGGAGAGAGACACAAACACGGCGAGAGAAAGAAATGCCAAACGAACAAGGAAAGGTTAAAAAAGAAAGATTTTTGCTCCATTGCATCCGACAAGCCTTTTGATTACACAGATTACACAGTTCAAACCAGAAAGCGGAATAGAGCAAAGCTCTGTGTGTGTTGTGTTGTGTTGTGTTGTGTTGTGTGTGTGTGTGTGTGTGTGTTTGTTCAGGGTGCCAAAATATTTGATTCTTCTTCTGAGGAACCTTGACAAAGACAAGGACCGAAGAAGCGATGTTTGGAAAAGCAGAGTAAACAAGAATGGGTATTGTGTGCCTGTTGTCGATTTAATTTATATACAGGTCGTCCTCTATTTACAAACTGTTCCTTTAGTGACCGTTTGAAGTTACAATGGCGCTGGGAAAAGGGATTTAGGACCAGTGATGGTATCCAGCCGGTTCGGGCGAATTGGTTGTTAAATTGCTGGCTGGCCCCGCCCCTTTCTGAAGTCCTCACATGCCTCATTTTTGCTCCCAGGAGGCTGCAGGGAGGCTTACTAGGCCCAAAATGGGGTGTGGGTGGGTGGCGTGTCCCCCCACTCCGTGGCCCATCTTTGTTCCCAGTGGGGTGCGGAAGGCCGAGTGCCGCCTGTCATACCCCCTGGCCACGCCCACCATGCCGGTCATTAGGGCAGAGAACCGGTGGTTCAATTATTTGAATCCCACCACTGCTTAGGACATTTAACGACCGTTGTGGCATCCCCACGATCACGTGATCGAAATTTAGATGCTTGGCAACTGACTCGTATTTATGACGGTTGCAGTGTCCCGGGGTCACGTTTGCGGCCTTCCGACAAGCAAAATCTACGGAAAAGCTGGATCCGCTTAACGACCATTTAACGACTTAATAACTGTCGCGATTCATCTAATGCAGTGTTTCTCAACCTTGGAAGCTTGAAGACGGGTGGACTTCAACTCCCAGAATCCCCCAGCCAGCTGGCTGGGGGATTCTGGGAGTTGAAGTCCACCCGTCTTCAAGCTTCCAAGGTTGAGAAACATTGTTTTAGAGGCCACTTGGCGGCTGAGGGATTCTGGGAGTCGAAGTCCACCCGTCTTCAAGCTTCCAAGGTTGAGAAACACTGTTTTAGAGGCCACTTGGCGGCTGGGGGATTCTGGCAGTTGAAGTCCACCCGTCTTCAAGCTTCCAAGGTTGAGAAACATTGTTTTAGAGGCCACTTGGCGGCTGGGGGATTCTGGGAGTTGAAGTCCACCCGTCTTCAAGCTTCCAAGGTTGAGAAACACTGTTTTAGAGGCCACTTGGCGGCTGAGGGATTCTGGGAGTTGAAGTCCACCCGTCTTCAAGCTTCCAAGGTTGAGAAACACTGTTTTAGAGGCCACTTGGCGGCTGGGGGATTCTGGGAGTTGAAGTCCACCCGTCTTCAAGCTTCCAAGGTTGAGAAACACTGTTTTAGAGGCCACTTGGCGGCTGGGGGATTCTGGCAGTTGAAGTCCACCCGTCTTCAAGCTTCCAAGGTTGAGAAACACTGTTTTAGAGGCCACTTGGCGGCTGAGGGATTCTGGGAGTTGAAGTCCACCCATCTTCAAGCTTCCAAGGTTGAGAAACACTGTTTTAGAGGCCACTTGGCGGCTGAGGGATTCTGGGAGTTGAAGTCCACCCATCTTCAAGCTTCCAAGGTTGAGAAACACTGTTTTAGAGGCCACTTGGCGGCTGGGGGATTCTGGGAGTTGAAGTCCACCCATCTTCAAGCTTCCAAGGTTGAGAAACACTGATCTAACGATTGCGACACAGGACAGGTCGTAGAATGGGGCAAGACTCCACTTAACTGTCTCGCTTAACAACAGAAGTGTTGGGGCTCGGTTGCGGTCGTTAAGTCACCTGCACCCTGAATATATTGTTAAGAACGGCAAGACTGAAAGAAATAATAACGGGAATAAAAACTGGAGGTTGAAACACAACTGGGAATACAGGTCGCCCTGGCTCATTTAGAGACCGTTCAAAGTTACACTGAAAAAAGAGACTTATGACCGTTTTTCACACTTACGACCGTTGCAGCATCTCCATGGTCACGTGATTAAAATTCAAACGCTTGGAAACTGACTGGTACTTATGATGCGGATCCCTTTTTGCAACCTTCTGACAAGCAAAGTCGGGGAGGAAGCCGGATTCACTTAACACCCGGGTGACTCAATTATCGACTGCTGTGATTCACTTAACAACGGTGGCAAGAAAGGTTGTAAAATGCGGCAAAGCACACTTAACGAATGTTTCACTTAGTAGCAGACAGTTTGGGCTCAATTTTTGCAGCTTCTCGACCAGCATCCAACAAGCAAAATCAATGGAAGCAGGCGGATTCGCTTAACGACCGTCTGAATCTCCTGCAGGGGTTGGACTAGAAGACCTCCAAGGTCCCTTCCAGCTCTTGTGATTCTGACATCTGTTATCTGATTCCCTTAACAACTGCAGCTGAATCGGGGGTGACTCACTTAGAAACCACCTTGCTTACTTAGCAGCTGAAATCTTGATCTCAACTGCAGCCGTAAGTCGAGGACTACCTGTATGGCACAGGATCGCAGATTATTAGCTGAGAATAAAGAGCAGGAAGATTTATCGCGAAAAGAGAATGTGAAAGCTCAGATCAATATCATACTTTAATCGAGGAAATGTCAACCTACTACGCACTCAACGTACACGGAGAATACAGATAGAAATAAAGACCTTTAGGCAAGGGGAAAGCAAACAATAATTTTAGAGAATGTCAGGAAGGGCATAAAGGAGACTATAATGATAGCAAAGGGGAGAATAATAAAAATGATGTTCTTTGTAATAATATGCGGGGATATCTGGGAGCCTGGATAGTTCAGCAGACTAATGCATTATAATTTAACTCCAGCTGTCTACAATTAGTAAGTTCGAATCTCACCAGGCTCAAGGTCGACTCAGCCTTTCATCCTTTCTAAGGTAGGGCAATTGAGGACCCAGTTTGTGGGGGCAATAAGCTGACTTTGTATAAAATATACAAAAGTATGAAGGCTGTTGCTTAACGCATTGTAAGCCGCCCTGAGTCTCCGGAGAAGGGTGGCATAGGAAGGAAGGAAGGAAGGAAGGAAGGAAGGAAGGAAGGAAGGAAAGAAAGAACATTCAGCTGCCTGCAATTACTGTAAATTCGAATCTCACCAGGCTCAAGGTTGACTCAGCCTTCTATCCTTTCTAAGGTGGGTCAATTGAGGACCCAGTTTGTGGGGGCAATAAGCTGACTTTGTATAAATATACAAAAGTATGAAGGCTGTTGCTTAACGCATTGTAAGCCGCCCTGAGTCTCCGGAGAAGGGCGGCACGTAAATCAAATTAAAAAAAAAATGTAGAGGCGGAGAGAGAAATGTAAATAAACGTCTATTTCTTCATTTGTTTCACTGATTTATATGGCTGCCCAATTCACAAATTCGATTCTGGACAGGTAACATAAGATTATAAGGCTGTGATGGCGAAGTCATACCGATGGGCACAAGAGCATTGCCCTAGCTGAGCTCCAGCGTGCACGAGCTCCTAGAAAGCCTCTGGAGCCTGGGGAGGGTGAAAAATGGGCCTTCTTGTCCTGCCAGAAGTTGAGAAACGGGCCGTTTTCACCCTCCCCGGGCTCCAAGAAAGCGTCTGGAGCCTGGGGAGGGTGAGAAACAGGCCTACTGTGCCATCGCATGCCAGAAGCAGGGGGAGTGCGGGTGGGGGGGGAGCATATGTGGGGGGTGGGGCGCATTGAATTATGGATGTGGGCATGCAAGCGCACGACCCACCCCCCCGTGTGACCCCCACTTTTGGCATGCGACGGCAAAAAGGTTAGCCATCTGATGGCACATGAGCCATTGCCCCAGTGCCATTGCATATGCGCGCATGCCTCCCGCTGGTCTTTGGGTGTCTGCCATGCATGAGCTGCGAGGGTTGCACTCATGCGCAGGGGGTCGGGGCACGTGTGGGGGACATGCACGTTTGTGGGGGGGGCAGGGGCATGCACGCGGCCCACGCTTGCATTGCATTTTGGGGGTCCAGGCACTCGGTCCAGAAAAAGTTAGCCATCACTGTTATAAGGTATTATACAGGCAGTCCTCAATTTACAATGGTTGATTTGGTGACCATTCAAAATTAAAACATCACAGAAAAGAATGACTTATGATCGGTTTTTCACACTTACGACCTTTGCAGCCTCCCCATGGTGCGCCAGTTGCCAAGCATCAAAATTCAGATGGTTGGCAACTGACTCGCAGTTATGACGGTCGCCGTGTCCGACGGTCACGGGATCCCCTTTTGCGGCCTTCTGACGAGCGAAGTCAACGGGGAACGACCGTGCTACTAACTTAACAACTGCAGTGATTCACTTAGCAACTATGGGCAAGAAAGGCCGTGAAACGGAGCAAAACTCACTTTAAAAAATGTCTCACTTAGCAACGGAGGTTTTGGGCTCAATTGGAGTCATAAGTCAAGCACCACCTGTCTTACGCTTATATGGATTTGGAAAAATTTGATGAGAGTATCTTGAACAAGCCAAGAATGACCTAGACCAGGGATGGCTAACCTTTTTTGCCGTTGCGTGCCAAAAGGGGGTGTCGCGCGGGCGTGCCCACACCCATAATTCAATGCGCCCCCCCCCACACATGCACACATGACCACCCATGCTCCCAC